>WBNM01011734.1:128750-229293 GCA_013399055.1 Ramphastos sulfuratus | reverse complement strand
AACAAAAAAAACAAAAAAAAAAGAAACAACAGAAAAAAAAAACAAAAAAAGAAAAAAAAAAAAAAAGGAAAAAGAAAGGGAAAGGGAAAGGGAAAGGGAAAGGGAAAGAAAAAAAGGAAAAGGAAAAAAAAGGAAAATAAAAATAAAAATAAAAAATGAAAAGGAAAAGAAAAAGGAAAAGAAAAAGAAAAAAGGAAAAGGAAAAGGAAAGGAAAAGGAAAAGAAAAAGAAAAAAGGAAAAAAGGAAAAAGGAAAAGGAAAAGGAAAGGAAAAGAAAACAAAAAACAAAGGAAAAAAAGAAAAAAGGAAAAGGAAAATGAAAGGAAAAGAAAAATAAAAATAAAAATAAAAAGAAAAAGAAAAAGAAAAATGGAAAAGGAAAAAAGAAAAAGGAACAGAAAAAAAGAAAAGAAAAAAAAATTTAAAAGGAAGGAAAAAAGGAAAAGAAAAAGAAAAAAGAAAAAAAAAAGAAAAAGAAAAGAAAGAAAAAGGAAAAAAATGAAAAAGAAAAAGAAAAAGAGAAAAAGAAAAAAAGAAAGAAAAGCTTGTAAGAATGTCCTCCTCCTAAAAAATTCTTGCCATTTTGAACTAGTTACCTGGTTTATATCAGAAAATATCAATAGAAATGTTTAACCTCTCAAAATATCCTCTACTTTAGCAATTAAGCACAGCTTTTCCTAATCATACTCTTTTTCTGTTTTGTTGTTTTCTGTCTGGCTTTCCAAAGAAACATTCATGCATATAATTTCTTTTAGTGTCATATCTTCTTTTATCACATCCACATCCATCTATTTTTTGGTTTTGGACATCAGTTCTACTGATGGTGCTGTGCATACTTTGGGCTTTCAGCAGCTTAGACCTGAGGATTATATTGCTCTTTTGTCTTTTACACATACGAAAAAAGAAGAAAATTGTATTTCTAAATAGAAAACTTCTTAATGTCTGACTGTGTCCACAAACCTCTCTTTCCATACATACATTGATCTGCCATAATCAATTTCTCAGATTTTCCTATCATTAACCTCTTTATCGTCCTGTACTCTGCCTTCATTCTTTCTGCTTCATGTTCATCTGCCTCAACAGATCTATTTTTTTTTTTTTTTAAAGTGAACTGCTTTGATTAAAAAGGTTCAGCCCAAGTAAAAGAATCCTTTTTTGGTTTAGCTGCTTAACTTGGCTTTAATCAATTTAAGGAAAATTTAAAACAGCCACTTGGAGATCAATGCAAGAACATAAAAAAAAAAAAAAGGATTAGAAAACATTTTTGTACAATATAAACTCAGATTTTTAATGCAAATGTTTAATTTTTGAGTAGAAATATCCTTGAAAATAAATAATAGCTCTCTTTTGTAGATCACAAAGCACATTTAACTGAAGAGCTCAGTTAACTGAAATTTCATAGAAATGGCACCACTGAAAGGTAAAATGGTGCTTAGCTACCAGGTCAGGTACAAAACCTGAAAAGGCACCACCCTGTTGCCCTATCCTCTTGCCAGCACTGTCTCCTTCCTGCTTTTGTTTCAGGTAAATTGATGAAGATACTGAGCGAGGTATGAGATTTCTACAACTTCATGTTTACCTAAAATTCATTTCAACTATTCAATAATAATAATAATAATAATAATAATAATAATATGGAAACTTTGTAGATAAAGTTAAATTAAGATCATATAATCATAGAATGGTTTAGGTTGGAAGGGACCTTAAAGATCATCTGGTTCCTACCCTCTATCATAGGCAAGGACACCTCCCACTAGTACAGGTCGCTCAAGGCCTCATCCAACCTGGCCTTGAACACCTCCAGAGAGGGAGCAGCCACAATCTCTCTGGGCAACCTGTTCCAGTGTCTCACCACCCTCACTGGAAAGAACTTCCTCATAACATCTAGCCTAAATCTCCCCTCTGCCAGTTTAAACCCATTGCCCCTAGTCCTGTCATTGAAAGACCTTGTAAATAGTCCCTCCCCAGCCTTCCTGTAGGCCCCCTTCAGATACTGGAAGGCTACTATAAGGTCTCCTGGGAGCCTTCTTTTCTCCAGGCTGAAGAGCCGCAACTCTTGTAGCCTGAAGAGGAGATGTATCTATACATCAGCAAAATTTCTCTTTTATCTTGCAAATTTCAGACATTAGATGGACATCTTTCCTGAAGAGACACAAGATTAGTTTGTTCTATACACAGTTCATAGTGGAGTTCTCTTTTTGAATAATTTCCTAATAAGTAAATGAAGTACTGGTTTCTGCTGATTGAAAGTGCCTCCATCACGATACAAAGGCAGACTAAGAAGCCTTTTCATATTTCAGCTGATCTCAGGTCATTGAACTGATTCTTTATGTAATACTGAATAGACTTCAAGATTCTGTAATTAACATTCAGGGTACTGCTAGTACATGATCTTAGCACTCTATATTATAGAAGTGATTACTTTTTTTTTTCTTTCTTTTTCTTTCTTTTTTTTTTTTTTTCCTTGTGGCACTGCTTTTGCTAGCTATAGCAAAGGTTCATCCAATGCTGGGTGTTCCTGACCTCTGTGCTCTAAAATTGCTGCGTCATAAGGATTATTTTCCTTTAGCCAAAATACTATGAAAACACTTTTATATAGCAAAGTAAAATGCTCTTTACAAAAAAATTGGCTCACAATTACTCTAGGTGCTATTTTAATTTATTTTCTTATTGCTTTTCTAAGGAACTCCAAGATTCCTAAGAAGTTGCTAGGTTTGCATAGGAACACCTTTTTAAATAATTGTAGTTATCATTATGTGTCATTAAAATGAAAATATTTCAAGTGCTTCAAAATAATGTTCATAAGACTTTGAAAGTAAGTGACACTACTGATGAGAGCACCTCTGTATAATTTAGCAGTGCACAAAGTAAGGAAAGTACAACACAAAATTCCCATATCCACTTAAAGATAGCTAGTGTCTTATCTAAACCAGCAAATCCAAAGCTTCCCCAAACTGAAATCATAGAATCATAGAATGGTTTAGGTTGGAAGGGGCCTCATAGATCATCTAGTTCAAACACCCTGCCATAGGCAGGGACACCTCCCACTAGAACAGGTCACTCAAGGCCTCATCTAACCTAGCCTTGAACACCTCCAAGGAGGGAGCATCGATGATCTCCCTGGGCAACCCGTTCTAGTGTCTCACCACCCTCACTGGAAAGAACTTCTCACATCTAGTTTAAATCTCCCCTCTGCGAGTTTAAAGTCATTACCTCTCGTCCTATTATTACAAGACCTTGTAAATAGTCCCTCCCCAGCCTTCCTGTAGGCCCCCTTCAGATACTGGAAGGCTACTATAAGGTCTCCTCAAAGCCTTCTCTTCTCCAGGCTGAAGGGCCCCAACTCTCTCAGCCTGTCCTCATAGCAGAGCTGCTCCAGCCCTCTGATCACCTTCGTGGCCCTGCTCTGGACCTGCTCCAACAGTTCCATGTCCTTCCTGTGCTGGGGGCTCCAGAACTGCACACAGTACTCCAGATGGAGTCTCATAAGAGCAGAGTAAAGGGGTAGAATACCCTCCCTTGCCCTGCTGGCCACACTGCTTTTGCTGCAGCCCAGCACATGGCTGCTGTCCAGGCTGCATGCGCACACTGCCGGCTCATGTTGAGCTTTTCATCAAAATGTTACATATGGATAAACTAGCTACTGAAATCCTTCTTTAAGGGCTTAATGCAAACTTTAGGGCACTGAGCTTTTTTGATAGGGCACATTAAATTGACCTTTTCTGGTGAAAAAAAGAACATTATCTGTAACCATCTGCTATGTCTGCCTTGACTTGCCCCAAGTTCAAAGGCTATGGAGGTGTGATACACCTCCTTTCTTGTCTCCTGCAGCTTTCCCAACCATTGTAATTCAGGCACATATTTTCAGCAGCAAGGGAGGCCACTTGATTAAGTGGGGAGAAGGAAGGAGGAAGAACACCCTGGCCTTAATCCTGATTGAACCACTGGAGGGATATAGAATCATAGAATCATAGAATGGTAAGCTTGGAAGGACACCTCAAGGATCATCTAGTTCCAACCCCCTGCCACAGGCAGGGACACCTCCCACTAGTACAGGTTACTCAAGGCCTCATCCAACCTCATCCAATATGTGACTTTACATTTCTGCTTGGCTTCCTGAAAACATCACCCAGTATACTGGGCTGGATAGCTGCGGTCACACCATCCAAGTTAAGCATTGCCTGTAAATAAATGAAGAGGAAACAAGTGTCTTTTTTTTGGTAAAATTATTCTAAAGAACATTGGCAATGAGATATAAATGCATCTAATTGCACACTGTGGATATAAAAGCAGTGGCATATCACTTCTTTTCTGAGCATAGCCCTATCATTCAGTTAATGCACTCAGACTCCTTCAGGAAAAGGTAAAACCTGATGATTGTTTGTTGTAGCCAGACAGGAAAGGTTGTCTATCCACCAGTGAGTGAGCCCCAGCAGCACTGGCCTTTTGAATAGAAGGAGGTTGAGAAGATATTTATAAACTAAGCAGCCTTCTATTCCACAAGGGAAGTGCATCTGTAACTTGAAGCATGGCTGTGATGCTGCTAAACACTCTGTCTCCTAAGAGCCTCTTCTTGGGGGATAAAGTAGTAAAGAGTAAACAAAAAGGTATATAAATGTGACACATTTCTATAAAATGCAATAAAACATTTTCATACAGATGAAAGTATGATCAAAGGTTCAGATAAACTTACTGCATCAAATATACACTACTTGTGTGGTTAAGAATACATTTAAAGATCTGTTGCAGAAAATACTTCAAAGATAACGGAGAACTATATGGTTATGTTCATTTTTGATCTTCACAAGTGTAGTTATTTTTGGAAAGACAACTGTTAAAAATATTAATGTTATTGGACGGAGAAGCAGAGTTTACAGTCATTGCTACTGGAGTCTCCCTGGTGATTGGCTGTCCGTATTTTCACATGAGACTCCCCACAAAAAAATGTGCTCTTTAGCCTGTACTAAACCAAAAAAATACAGAGAATTTGGGTGAGGAACTGGAAAGTAACATTGTTTCATCACAGTGAGAACTGCTGCAGTTGCAGAGCGCAAACACCAGCTGTGTCCCTATGTTCTTCGAAAACAGAGTTCGCTTTGGATTGAAGTCCTCCACTAATAAAAAAAAAAAAAAGGCGAAAAAAAGGGCAAAAAAAAGCTCTCTTACCAGCTGTACAAAGACAGGAAGTGACATCATTCTGAAAATAAATATAGAAATGGGATTTCTGGAAATATTTATACTTTGTTCATGGATAAAGTGCTGAACATACAGCCAAGGAGAGACCACCGCTCAGCTTGTACCACTTGAAAAAGGTGAAGTTTTTAAACTTGCAAAGATTCTCACTCCAGGGAGTTTTTTTTTTTTCCTTTTAAAGTATCTAACTTGTATCTATTTTAAAGGCCAAACATTTTCCTTACTCCCTAGTGCTTTGTGAGCCTTGGGGATATATTGTCCTTGGCAAAAACAAGATAGCAGTATCCTGGGAACGGGTGATTTCCATCAGGGACAAGGAAGCCGCTCCAAACACTTTCCATTCTGGTTACAGCATTTTAATGGAATTTGCAAGCCCGTCTGAGATGGTCACAAGAAGCATTCAGCCCCAAACTCTCAACCAGAGTCCTAAAGGTTTTTCTAATGTCTCAGCAGAGGACTTCTCCTAGGTCTCCAGTGTTGCTGCGATGTTGCTTACATTCTAATTAGCATTGACAAAGTATTGACCCTCCAATTAATTCTGAAAGAAGCTGGATGACTGGAAATACCTACCAACATTTGAGAAGAAGCTTCTTCTTAATTGTTTTCTGGAAAATACCTTTCCAAAATATTTTTTTGGTAACTTCAAAATCCCTTCATAATAAAAATCTCAGCTTAATCAAGAGAGCTACTCTTATTCTAATGACATATAACTTCCTATGATAATTTGAGCAAGTGTTTATATGGGAAATAATAAAACTGTAGCTAGCAATATAACTCTTAATGTGCAATAAGAGTGTATGTATGTGAATGCAAATGAAGGCACCATCATCTATCTTTGTGTGATCATGCCTCAGTCACTAATTGCTTGTTTGCAGACAGTACTGTGTGGATCCAGATAGTGCATTGCCTTGGCTTAAGAGTGAAAAAACAGCTAATTGAGAACAGGTTCTGTGACACCACAAGGAAAAAATAATAAAGGGTCTAAAATGAATGTTCAAATAAATAAAGGTTAAGCAGTGAATCTTTAGGGGGAAAGGTGATTTTAATTTAATTAGAAGTGAACTATGATTCAGATCGTGCTGTTTTCTCAGTTGAATTAATGTAGCATGAATTTTGTTGCAGAAAACAATGACAATACATGAATTCTACTCATAGAAATTATTCACCCATCAGCCAGCATCAGGGACATCCACAAACACTTGCGTTAAGTTCTGCCATGTAAGTTCAAATTGTTTGTATGTGAATAATGCTAGTTGCAAAAAATGAAAAAAAAGAAGAGATAAGGACACTTGGGGATCCCCCTGCACTGACTTTTCTTTGACCCAGGAAAGAACAATGAATGTTTGCTTTCCCTTGGAAGGGGTGCCGATAAGGCTACACAAACAAAGAAGCAGAAGCTCAGCTGGTGCAAATTAGGACAGTTGCATTGACTTAGTGGAACTGCATCCTTTCCACTAGCTAAAGATGAGGACACAAATATTAAAGGTTCTTCTGTTATATATATATATTTTTTTTTTTTTCAGTACAAGGATAAGTCATGAATCCTTCTGCAAATCTTCAAACAGAGCTTTTTCCCAAACAATGACTTTGCAGATCTGACTCTGATTTTCTATAGAGCTTTTCTGAATGCCCCCAAATATTTGATTGCTCTCACAACAGTGCTTTTCTGCATTTGGCTTCCACGTTATCATGTTGACTTTATAGTACTGAAGAAAAAACAAATAAAAAAATTGGCAGTCCTTTCAGATTCTTCTCAGTTCACTAGCACTGTGTACTCATTGGTCATATTGAAGGGGGGCTGACCATGCATGGTCGTATGCTTCCTTCATTCCTTCACCCAAAAACTAACCACAGTGTCAGAAAATGAGCAGACAAGGCCAAGACTGTATTTACCTCAATACAAAGTCTGTACTCTATTTTTAAAAATTCCTTTCAGATGAAGAAACAAATTCCACCTACATAAAAGCATATTAAATTTTTTTGTTGTTAATAAAGCAAGAGGCGATCCAGGTAGAATTACCTACCAGCATGTGTTTTTCTTATCTGTATCCCTTTTACAAGGGTCACATGAAATCATGATTAAATTATTTCTTGTCTTTTTGATTTTGATGTTTTGCTGAAGTTCAGAAAATGGCTGCCAGCCTAAACTGTAAACTGCTTTAAAGCATTTCTATCCAGGTGATGATGAATGCTCACTAGATTTTATCTGTAAAGTGGAAAAAAATAAACAAGAATACATTACTCAATCCCTAAGATTTTTTAGAAGCTGAAATTCATCTAAAGGAACACTTGAGTCCTGTCTACCACCCACTGAAGTGATTAGGAATTTCAGCTAAATAAAGAATGAAGGTGAGACTGAAATGCCCATGTAATCAACCTCTATAAAAAATCTAATACAAAGTTAAAACTCTTTTGAGATAAGTGCAAACATGAGAGCACTGAAATAACACTGACAGAAATGAAGAAGGCTTTTTTAAATTCCCAACTTGTGCTTTCCTTAAGCGTAATTCAAAACTGATTAAAAATATTAAATCCTTTTTATGCAAAGGGTTAATAACAAAATTCAAATAGTGGTGTGGTGTCCCATGGATACTTAATAATGAAAATTCAAATGCTCATTTCTTTAAGCCTTTTGTGTCCCTTTTCTAGATAATTGGTTTTTTGCCTAATTTTTGAGGCTATTTAATAACACCTCCTGCTAGACATCTCGTGTAAACTCAGCAAGAGGAGGCATCCTGTGTAATAGAAAAGACTTCTGCTCATTTTAAAGCTCAAATTCATACTTTCCTTAACAAAGGAGATCCCCACTGTTAGAGTTTGGCAACCGCCAGGCCAACTGCATTGGGGAAGATTGGATTAGGGGGGCAGCTGACTGTGCAGTAAAGTCTCCACTCTCCAGCAGGATTTTTATGTAAATTCCATTACAATTCACGCTTTTTGGAGATAATGAAACGGATACAAAACACTCCAAGGTTTCCAAGTCAGCAAAATAATGAACAGGGACATTCAGAAAGCTGATTTAATTTTTTTTTTTTTTAACATTTGGACCCCTGTATGACTAGGATTTGTGTGATGTATCACTTGGAATTTGCTTTTAATACCACAATCTAAACCTCGTAGCTTTTCACATTATTAGTGATGTGTGAACATCAACTAGCAAGAGTTTTTCTCTGTTTAAGCTCTAATAAGCTTTATCGTTTTCCATGTGTCTGCCTGAAGGCAACCTTTACCAACCAAATATTTTGGAGAAAAAAAGGGAGAATTTTCAACTCACCAGCTTTAAACAACTGTCTGCAAGTATGTTACAGCACTTGTTATTAATGAGCTTCAAAGAAGAGGAGTCTAAGGTCAAGAATGGTCATTACCATTATCTTTTAGAATCATAGAATGGTAAGGTTGGAAGGGACCTCAAGGATCATCTAGTTCCAACCNATGCAGCCCAGCACTTGGTTGGCTGTCTGGGCTGCATGCAGCAGCATTACTGCATGCCCCATGCATTACTGTTCTCCTGCATAATGTATAGAATTTAACTTGTCATTATTTTCTCTGATCGTAGTCTGTTTGAACTGGAACTTGGATGGATGTTTAGGTAGTTCTTCAAATTAATATGTTTACTGGTTACAAAATTAAAATGTGAATATACCTTTTAAAAGTCTACATAGATAAATAACTAACATGCATAAGCACACACTAAGCATTTTTAGACCAGAAATACTCTCATAATGTTGAGTTCTGCCTTTGTTCCAGTTCAGGTGATACAAAAACCTCTGGTGCAAAAGATGCAGAGAGAATACTTCCACTACATTAACGTATCAACACCATCAAGTTCATCAATAGTAGAAAGGCAAAGGATGTTATAGGAGGCTCCAGACAGAACACAATACACATGTACAACTTAAAAGCCGTGCAAGAGTATTTTGGAGGCTTGTGTGTTGATTTTAGCATTAACCTATTACTAGTGATAGTGAGGTTCACAATTCTTGTCAGGAATATTGTATTCAGTACCAACATTCGAGGCAAAACTGTACTGCTGATATTAGTAATGCTCTGTATTTTTATACATGACTTCCCTATTGAAATAAATTAATCTCAGAGTAAAGGGGAACATATCCACTTGTAAGAGCTGAAAGAAAACGATTAGCTGTTATCTAAACTACACATGAGAAAGGCTAGCAAAATTTAGAAATTATAAAATACCAGGGACATCTGTGTCTAAAATAGTAAGCTGTCCATGACCTTTTGGTATAAGGAAACATCTGTTTATTTAAATAAAAAAAGAATATTCACATTTCTCTTCAAACCTTGTAATCAAAATAGAAAGCAACTAGTGGTATAATTAAAAATAGAAAGCATCTAGTGTTCCAATAATGTTTCAGAAGAGGAATTGACCAAGATCTGAACCACAACAGAGTTTGTATGATGAGAACATCTAGCTATTAAGTTTCATTATGATGATCAATGAGGTTAAAAGGTGAGTTTATGAATTAGAGTTTACAAGTTCAGTTGTTTAATGAAAAGCATTGAAAAGCTGCAGAGAGTTAAATTTTAGAAACAGCTATTCTTATTGTTTAGACCACAAGATCATACTGGTCATATTGTATCATTTAAGAGTAAATGTAATAGGCTTTTCTGAAGCAAACAAAAGCAGAAACAAGTTATAAACAAATGTGGGGTTTTTTTGGTTTTTTGGGGTTTTTTGTGTGTTTCCAAGTTGCTCATTTGGTTATAATTACATACCTTGCTTTATTCTAGGGAAACATTTTGCAAGATATACTAACTTCAGGAATGAAAAAGAATGTGAGAAGCAAAACTGAGAGAAAACATGTTAAAACTCAGCTCTGCCTCTATTATAGTAAGCAGTAATTACTCTGGAAAGTGCTATTAAGATAACTACTCAGTGGACCATATTTGGCTACCTATATTCACGTAGACTAACATACTAGCCATCAGGTAGTCCTCCTGGACCATGCTCTGAACATCATTACACAGTGAGCAGTTACTAATATGAATAGGCCTGCTGATTTCAAGATAATTATTGAGAAGAAAGGAACGACCCAGGGTGGGTAAAGTCAGTATCAAAATCAATCTAACAGGAATAAGAATGGCAGAATCAAGTCTTCTGGGTGCAGCCAGTTAATTTAATGCTGTATGCAAACACAGTGAAGACCATTCATGTCTGATAGACTGAAAACTGGGGTGGAAAAAAAGGTTCTAATTAAGAATGATAGGAGTGGAAAATCTTATTTCCTACTTGCTAGAAGAAATAAGAATATACCCAAGATACAGCAGAATCAAAAGAACAATAAAGCCATTCTGTTTCTCCTGTCTTTAGGAAATGGTCAGAGTCAAGTTGCTGTTTGTCTCAGAGATATAATACTGTCTTCACGTGGTCATTGTTTCCATGTCAGTTTTGAACTACACGAAATCCTCATTCACATGCTCCTCCAATATGCTGTTGTTTTCTATCAATGGGTGAGTTATTACATTTCACAGCAAGGAATGTGCCACATCCATTAAACATTAATACTGAGTTACATTTTTCTAAATCATAGCTATCCGCTTTGTAGTCTTGTGCTTGACTTGTGTTTCAGAAAAAGAAAAAAATACATTTCTCTGTCCTATCAATTATTTATTCAGCATTGGGCTCTACTGAAATCTAAAAACAATGGGAGGATGTCTTGTTGTTTGCTTTCAAAAATACCTGAGTTTGCTTGGAATACGAAGTGAGGGATAGTATAAATATGATAAACCATTTGACAAAACTTGAACCGAGACCACAGCAGGATATATCCTCATAGCTAGGACAGCTTGTGATGGCTGCCAGAGAATTTCTTCTGAAGGAAAAACTCTACAATGGCCTTACATGGAAGAACGTGAGAAATCCTGAGAAACTCAGATTGTTTTTCAGACTGGAGAAGAATAGACCTGGTGGTTTTGACATAGAAGAGAGATGTTTCCACTAGACAGTTGGTCTCCGGTTGGTTCATTCTTACTGCTGCCTCTGATGCCTTCTGTGAACACAATTTACTAAATCACTCGAGCACATTTAAAAAATTATGTACAAGAATAATGTCAGTAAAGTGAATGGAACTATTTATATGTTTAAAATGAGACACATGCTTAAATGGAAGGCAGGATGAGGCACATAATCCTCACGACATGATATTGTCAAGTTGTCCTTGAAGCTTGGTGAGTGAAAACACATACAATCTCAGAGCAACTGATCTTACCAATCTTGTCTCTGTGATGCTTCTGTCAGGCTATTAGACCCTGGGAAGATGACTATACAGCATGCTAGAGGTGTAGACATCCTTGAGCACATTTTGCTGCCTATGCAGCAGAATCTTCTGTGCTCAGGAAAATGTATGTCTTGGGAGAAGGATTTGGAACTAATTCTTTCTAGAGCATTCTTAAACTCATGGAATCAAGTCATCAATTGTGGTGTTTGGTTGTGGGTTGTTTTTTCATTTGGTTTTTTGTTTTGTTTTTGGTTTTGTTTTTTTTTTTTTTTAGAGCATCAATATTTTTCCTCACTGTAATTGAAGTAAAAACTTCCAGCTACCATCTACTTATATTGGACTCCTCTTTAAACCACACAGAACCCTGAGCATCGTAAAAAGCCCTGGTGCCTAACAAAGTGCTCTGGAATTCATTTGAGGATCCTGGGAAGCCAGCCCCAAACCATAACTGTGTCTAGCATATACTCTATATACTGAATTTTTTAATCTATGGTACATTTCAAATATGAAGAAGTCTGCACTAAATAATGTGAAAGCGAAGACAAAGCAACCCCATCTCAACATGTGCAGTAGACAATAAAAGCATTCCTGTACATGCACATGAGGAAATTAACAGCATTCCCCACATATTCATTCAAAGCAGTGAACATGCTGTGCTGGATGCACATATACATTAAAGAAACAAAATTGCTTTAAATAATCAAAATACACAAAGGAGCATTTTTCTATGTGGCTGGAAATAATCCTGACAAATGTTAATGTTTTGCAAATTAAAAACATTCTTTAAGAAACAACAGAAAAAAACTAGCAAATTTTTGAACACACACAAGCTCCTATATTAACCTCCATTATACTGCCTAGATGTATACAAAAGTCATTGTGTGATGAGAAAGTACATTCAATCTTTTTTCCTTCTGAATTATGAATATATTTTGAAAAGACCCAGAGAAGGTCAACAGCATGATTAAAGATATGAAGAAGCTTCCATATGGTGAGATACTAAAGCAGAGTGGAGTATCTGAGTTCAGAAAGGAGAAAGGTAGCAGCAGATGTGCTGATGTATAAATTAATGAATGACAAGAAAGGACCTCTGGATTTTTCCCTGTGTATATCAACAGACAAAAGAGTTTAATCCAAATTAAGGAGCGCTGTTTTAAGTGTTCCTGCTATTTTGTTATTTAGCATATAATTAATCAGTGAAACCCATTGCTGCAGTAAAATATTGAGATAAATTGATTGCAAACAGGATTAGTCACGCTCGGCTAAGACCAACACACTGATTAAAAACTGGACAGGACTATATACGACTTCCATTTCTCAGACTACTAGTTTTGATGCCTCAGAACATAATGTTGGCAAGTGTAAAGTCCAGAATAAAGCCTTGCGCCGGTGATTTTTGGGTAGCGGAGAAAAAGCTCCATATGGTCTTTTGTCATTGTCTCCGGAAGGTACAAAACATCACACAAGAGAGCTAATTTTCCTATGACAATTTCTACATTACATTTGCCTGCAAGCTGGGTTTTTTTTTTTTTTTTTTCTAATTGAGAATAGTGACAATATATAATAAGTAAATAAAAAATGAAATCGAAAAGCGAGATTGAGCTGTAGCTGGTGTCTACAATAAATGAGGCTCAAATCCTGCTGTTATGTTTCTGACAACTTTAATAATAACAGATCATCTTGTTTCAGTTGAGCGCTGAGAGTGGGCTACAAGGTATGTCACCCACAAGAATGACTAATACGTTACGGTTATCACTTAAGAAGCAGAACTATCTGAATTCTGCTTGCTAACTACAGGGCAGTGCAAATTACCCTGACAACACTGTGTGCTCTTTCTGTACCTTGCTTACGGGCCAGGATTGCTTACTCCCAATGTATTAATAAGTAAGCGCAAGCATTTCAACAATCAGCATTTTAGAATTTGCATGCAAACTCTCACGCTGTGTAATTATACACAGTGCTGGCACTCAAATTAATTAAAACTGATTTCTCTGTGACTGCAAACTGGTCATATCCCCAGACTTGCTCTAGTATGAAGTCATCACCCTATATTCAACATGACACTTTATGTCCCTAGCATTCTTAGCAATGCTAATATGCAACAACTGTAAATTAGGCAATATTTTAGAGAGCAGCTGACAACTGCTGGTTAGTTCTTGAGTTCTCCCCCACTCCTCTGCCCAGATATTTTTCCACATAAAACTCAGAAACCAGTTATTTCCATTGTGCTTGCTTTGTAATTATCTGAACTAACAATGTAAACAAATCACATATATTGTTTCAACAGATACTTGCCCATGTTTGATTGGGGGTTACAGTAAACTTATAAACCAGAAAACCCAACAACATCAACAGTATTTGTTTGATGCTATCGTACAATTTCAGTGCTAATTAAAAAACTTCTTTCTCATTTTCCCTGAAATGGCTTTTTATTTTTAAAAGGTGTACTCTTGCCAAACAAGAACAGGGAATTGGGGATGCAGACCAGAAGAGCTGACAGTTAGGTTTCAGGAATCCTCATCAACTAAAGAAGAAATGTAGCAGAGAGCTATTTGCAGCACAGATCCATAAACGCTGCCTTCTGGGCCAGCACTGATTTCCAGTCTCTTTCACAATTAAATCGTCTGCTCTGTTTTCATGATTTGGCTGCAAGAAGTTCTTTCTTAATACAATTTTGTGTTAGAGATCTCCTCTGAGAAATTAAAATATTATAGCGATCTTTTGTTTCAAAAATATATCTGCAGTAGGACCATTCTCCTGTAAACATCAGAAACAGAAAATTCAAGACCACTGGTATTTTGTACTTACAGCATTTCATACCTAATTCTTCTTCAGCTATAGAGATAAACTACTCCTAGAGCATTTATGACCTAATTTCTTTGGAGCCATACACTGCCCTTGGTGCAGAGCCACTCCCTGAGAGCTTCTCCTATTTGTACCAATAGATTTCCCATAACAGTGGACACCTGCAGTTGAAAAACAGATCTCTCTCACAAAACTATAAAAGACACTCTCAGATAGGATTGGATCTCTTTTCCCCACAAAACCTCACTTTAGGAAAATGCAAATTCAGTTCCTTCAAAATAAGACAAAGAGAAATGGACAAGGGAATATCCTTATAAACTAGCTGATGCTGTCCTAAAATGGAAAATGAAAAAGAGTATTCCCCCATCAGTACTATGGTGACCACTTAGTTCTTTGCTGCATTACATCTAATGATTATTTTTGTCCTTGTCAACAAGTTAAAGGAAGTATATGGTCTTTTAAAATTACTTTTAATGTGAGATGCTGGGAAAAAGTCTACGACCTAGACTGTTATTTTTGTAAAGCACAAGGTCTAACTTCCCCATACAGTTCTTGTTTGCTGATTATAGTTAACAGTTAATGACAAAATGTTCAATATTATGCCAGCGCATCACTTAAAGAGAGTTATCCTGATTTACACTGGAAAATGCTAGCTCAGGAGGATCTCTGTTTGCTATCAGTGTAGTAACTTATCTTTCCTAAGCTGACACAGGTATTGCTGAAATACCATGAGGAGAGCAAACATCACTTTCTTTAGCTTGAATTAAAACACAATTGTAACTGTTATGCTTATTCCTTCAGTGTTGAGCATATTCAGCTTCTGTTCTCTTAGAGGTCCATTTCCGTCACTTACATATAAAAGTGAGAACAACATTTGTCAGCACAAATTGCTTTGACAATGAAAACACAGAAATGCTAAAAAGACTTATTTTGGGTTAACAGAAACTGAAGACATCAGAAATGCAGGTGGATAAATGTAGACTTGGCAAATATTTGCTGAATCAGTTGAGCTTAAGCAATATTTAGAAAGCTTCTGACAACATTTTAATACTTAGCGATGCTGAAACATTCTCCACCAAGTTCAAGAAACACTGAAACTAAGCAAAGGCAAGAACCATGCTAAGGTAATATCTTTCTAAATGTTGTTTAGTTTCAAAAGATTGCATATATTCACATATTTCTGTTGTCTATTTGGACAAACCAGACCCAAAGACTTGTCTCTGTTGGCAATCTGAATATCGCTCTTACCGGTGTTGCTGCAGTTCACATAGCACTAGAAAGAAACATTATTTTGTGGAGTTTCTTGTTTATTATAGCATGGCAATAACATTCTTTGAGCCATGTCACAGTGGTAATCTATATAAGTTTAAGTACCAACATTGCTAGTACTCCAGTTGAGAGAGTAAGCATTTTTACACATGTAGCTGGAGTTTGCTCCCAGAGAATGCATAAATCAAAAAAAAAAAAAAAAGTTATAGATTAAAGGGAATTATTGTACAACCTTCCTTCTTCAACACTGTGAATATCATTCTTGGTGGTTTTGAAAGCTCAGTTTTATGGTACTGGCTGTAAATGCTATAAACTCCATTAAATATTTTAGAAGAAGGCATTCAGCATCAGTGATAAATTTGCGCTACAATGGAGGGCAGCACAGTTTAAGTGACAGAGTAAGAATAAAATTTTGAGCAGAAACTGCTTCCAGGGTTATTATTCTTTTTGCAGAAATGACAGTGAATTTGTGTCCCTAGCCTGATAACTCTTGCCAGGGGTTCCTTCACAAACTTCCATAAAAAGGATCACTTTAGGGCGGATCCTCAGATTAGCATGCACCTTGTTCTTATCCAGGTGCAATTGCATGAGTTGGAATAGACAGGAGTGAGACTAGAGTTCAGTCACTGATGCCCAGACCTCTTTGCTGACTCATCACACAGGTTCTGTATATACAGAAGAAGGAGGTGACAGATGCAACTCAACAAAACACACCTTCAGTATAAGGTGCTTTTCTATTTTGACATCTGGAAGACTTCTCAGAAGTGCTAAAATAAGGTGAGATATACAATAAGATGAACTCTTTTCACTGTCTCTCAGCTTCATAGGCATGTCACTACCAATCCATTTTATACTAGAATTACTTCTTGAGAACTCAAAAGTCTCTCCCATTATGCTGCATTTCTGAGGTGGCTGAGCTGTTTGGGAAAAAAAAAAAATATATATATAAGCACTATGGGACCATAGGATAGAAACTATTATGTTATTATCACTGTTATGAATAAATAAATCATAGAATCATAGAATGCTAGGGGTTGGAAGGGACCGCTAGAGATCATCTAATCCAACCCCCTGTCAAAGCAGGATCACTTAGAGTAGTCACACAGGAAGGTATCCAAGAAGGTTTTGAAAGTCTTCATAGAAGGAGACTGCACAACCTCTCTGGGTAGCCTGTTCCAGTGCTCCAAAACCCTCACAGGAAAGAAGTTTCTCCTGTGTTGAGGTGGAAATTCCTGTGCATAATTCCTGTATCATAACATAAATAGATGATCACTGAATTGATTAACTATTTCCCTTCTTGGGAATTCTTTCCTTGCTCCTTTTACCCTTTTGTCTGAACGAAAGGAAAGAACTCTGATGAGTCCACATAATTGTTAACACAGAAACATTTTACTCTTAAGAAATACCAAAAACTTTGGAGACAATTTTTCATCTCTTCTTATTCATTAAGATAGGTGTTTGGAAGGCAAGGTCTATATAGTCAAGGGTATGAACTCCTCAAAACAATACTTGAATATGACAATACATGAAACAGTAGTTCTTTGCTGGATCTAGTTCCAGTCCGCTCAGTTAATTTTGAAGCTACTGTTAGAAATCAAGAGTCAGAGAGATGCAGGTTTTCTAATCCAGTAGCCATGATTTTCTTACAAATTATACTTGACCCAGAGCACAACAATTGTGTTTTCTGTAGTAGACTAGAAAAATCTTACACTGGACTAACCTTACAGTGAATAAGTTTGAGTCAGTGAGATATATAAAGTTAACCTGAGGTGTAAATCCCACAGTTACTGCCATCTAAAAAGAACAATCAAGAACAATCAGATACAGCAGAACAATCCCAGCCCAGACAGCCAACCGAGTGCTGGGCTGCATCAAGAGCAGTGTGGCCAGCAGGGCAAGGGAGGGGATTCTGCCCCTTTACTCTGCTCTCGTCTGACCCCACCTGGAATACTCTGTGCAGTTCTGCAGCCCCCAGCACAGGAAGGACATGGAAGTGTTGGAGCGGGTCCAGAGGAGAGCCACGAAGATGATCAGAGGGCTGCAGCAGCTCTGCTATGAGGACAGGCTGAGTTGGGGCTCTTCAGCCTGGAGAAGAGAAGGCTTCCAGGAGACCTTATAGTAGCCTTCCAGTATCTGAAGGGGGCCTGCAGGAAGGCTGGGGAGAAACTATTTACAAGGTCTTGTAATGACAGGACAAGGGGCAATGGGTTTAAACTGGCAGAGGGGAGATTTAGACTGGATGTCAGGAGGAAGTTCTTTGCAGTGAGGGTGGTGAGGCACTGGCACAGGTTGCCCAGGGAGGTTGTGGCTGCTCCCTCCCTGGAGGTGTTCAAGGCCAGGTCGGACGAGGCCTTGAGTGACCTGTACTAGTGGGAGGTGTCCCTGCCTATGGCAGGGGGTTGGAACTAGATGATCCTTGAGGTCCCTTCCAACCTTACCATTCTATGATTCTATGATTCTATAATCTGATGTGTGTGACCAACAACTCCATGGTCTGCCCCATTAAAAAAATGTGAAACACAGGCATGGAATCGACTCTTTGGTTTTCAAGGCAGTGAATTGAAAACCTCAGTATATCTTGTACATCAAGTAAAAATGTGGAGGCCTAGAAAAGATGTATAGCAAAACAGCCCTTCTAGCCAAATAATATACTGTTTACGCTGTGGATACTATGAGGATTGCTCTCTCATGCCATGCACAAACTAAGAAAAGTTAAAAAGTCACCAATTATTGATCATAGTTAATAAGGATTTTTGGTGAGCTTAAAGCTAATAAAAAATAAATTAATGAGATTTATTATTGTGCTGGTTTGAGGCTAATTGGAATATTTTAATGAAAAAAAGTAGATTATAGGCTGTGAAAATAAAACAATGGTGATGTCTATGTCACTTATAGGCTTGCTGAGATTTATAAGAACAAGGACACAAATATAGATAAGAGAATCTTTGCCTCTCTGGGAGCTGCTGTGTCTTCTGCCTTCTGCTGTGTAACCCAACTAAACACTCTGCTTCTAAACGCCCCTTGCTGATCCTCTAAACTCACCTTGCACATAAGGCAGACCCTAGGGTAAGGTATAGGGGTGGAAAGAAGGTGGAAGGGTGGTTGGGAGCCCCTCCTGGGGACTCTGATTTCTGGGAGGGGTATTGTGTTTCTGTATTACCTTTACCTTGTATATTTCTGTAAATTTGCCTTTATATTGTGTATATATCTGCTTGTATATTGTGCTAAGTTGTAAATGTAGCTGCAGCCCTTAACTTCCAGCCAGCTGAGTCTAGTCTGGGTGATTTTACAAAGTGTGGGGGGGTGGGGAACTCCCAAACCATCACAATTATACTGAGTTAATTTTATTAGTTTGACTAAAAGCAGTGAGTTGTTGCTTAGCTTTTCTCTTCTGGTTCCTTTCCACATTTTGAAGTGCAAGAATCCAAATACTGAACAAAAAGTTAGCTTCAGAGTCTTAATAAGAGACTGCTGAAGCCGACAGAGAAATTGTTGAGACTGATTCTCAGCTCACTCTTTGTGACTGAGCAGATGTATTTCTAAATTTTCCTTCCCATCATTTACCAGCTCCTTCTCCACTATATTTAGGAATGAATGCTCGTTTTCTGAGCATTTTCCATTCTGTTAGGTTTGCTCCACATTTGAGAATCAGCAGGTCGAATGTGCTGCAGACTACTTTGTTAGACTTGTGAAAATCAAATCAAAACTGTATGATTAACGATATGAATCATCTGTGGGGGGTTTTTTTTTGCTTGTTTTTTTGTTGTTGGCTTTTGACTTTTTTTCTTTCTTTTTTTTTTTCTTTCTTTTTTTTTAAAGCGGAAAGTAAACAAGTACTTGTCTAAAGCTCCACCTGCTTGGCTGCTGTTATGGTGCTATGCATATCAGAGAAAACAATTCCCCCTTCTCAAGACTGAACTAAAATTAGGCTCCACCTGCAAGACGTTAGTGAAATCTTACACAGCTGCATTCCAGAGACAAGTTCCACAGATTGCTTTTGGAAAGCACTGCGCATTTCTGGCAAAATCAAAATCAAACTTGTTAGCTTTTTTTTTTTTTTTGCCTAACTTTTAAAAAATGTATTATTAATGATAAATGTAATTATTATCACACTAATCATGCTGATAAGTAATCTCAAAAATAGATCCATTTAAAATGTAATTTTACACCCACACCCCACTGTATTTAACCACTTCTTTGCAAATGCAGGCAGTAATCATAATAATACTTAGCACTTAGACAGCACTTTATTCATTTATAGACACTTCTGTGGCACTCATCACCAGAGTAACTTTATTTTCTTTATTATGTCTTCAAAGTGCTGCACTGACATTAACGAATTAATCCTCATAGCACTTCAGTGAGAAAGGAATAAGTCTGATCATGCACTATTTACTAAGCAAAACTCAACTTCTCTCCACCCTCAATAGCCCTTTACACACAGAGCAGGAACACCGAAACACAGATCACAAGGACTACACAGCTATTAAAAAATATTCCAATTCCATCCTTAAAGTGGCAGACAACACTGCTATTGACCTCAATAGCAGAAGAACCTAAATATATATTCCTAACCTTTTGCACAATATTTCTTTCTGACAAGTGAATGCTAAATATTCCAACATATGGAATTGTTGGAAGTGTCTGCACAACTGTAAACACAAGAAACCTAAAACAAATGGGCATTTCATTTAGCAAACAGGGCGAGCTAGAGAGACTTTATTTTTCCAGAGATTATAGGTTTTTAAGACCTTCATTTAAAAATAGAATATTAAAGAGTGAAGCAAAATTTGCATTGGTTTACATTTGCTGTGTTTACAGAAAGACAATTGCTTATATGAGACTTTTATTAGCAATTTAAATGTAAAGTGGATTAACTAGATGTAAGTCAGTTAATATAGTAAACAAAAGAAGAAAACAGATACAGCCTTGTTATGCATTTGATAGCTGCTCTGCAGCTAAAATTTCACAAATGAGAAATACATATTCTCAAAATAAGGTTCTGTGATGTAAAGTGTCATTAACCAGTTGCAACACAAGCCAGTTGATACCTGTAATTCTCAACAGACCTGCAATGGATAAATAATGTCAAAATTATTTTGCATGCCAAGATATTATAACATAAAAATAATTTAATCAAAATAGGTTACCAACTGCAGTGGTGAGTAAACATTTTGTTTACCATGCTTCCAAACTGTTACTGTCAAAAAGAAACATAAAAGGAGATTTAACTTTCAGCTCCTAGATAGTGAGCTCCTCTCTCTTTCCACGCTACAGGCCGTTAAAGCCTTGCAGGCCCCCTGAGACCAAGTATTTCTAGTGCACAATGCAACAAAAGAATCAGTGCACTGGCAGTGTGGGAGTGGACTGGGGCACTTATCTAGTTTCATTCATTGCAGTAGCCCAAGGGAACAGTGCATCAAGCCAGCTGCACTGGCTCAGTTCGTCCTGTAACTTTACACTATTTTCCCTCTAAGTCACTACTAATCCCTCGGGTTTACATGTTTTTTTGGGCGGCATCAGAGAAAAGCAGTGTGAAATTGCCTGAAAGGCTCTTTATAAATAAGACTTATGATATAGACCAGTACTGTTGTTGAAAGACTGAAAGAAATGTCCTTGAGGATGACAAGAACCATTTTACAAGTCTCCGGCTGCGATTTTTTTTTTTCTCTGTTTAATGACTTAAAAGCAAACAAACAAAAACCACCACAAGCAAACAACCATTCCCACCTTCTCCTTTAACTTGCTAAGTTTCTTTCTGTTCAGCTAATAACGTACCCAACACAAAAGATCCTTTGCTTGGATACCTTTGCTTTGCTATCTTGTCACTAATAAACTGCCTCTTTTAAGAGATTTGTCTTAGTCTCTGGAAAGTTTTAATGCCCTGGGGCAAATTCCCACCTGGCTGTGTGGATGTGACTGTACTGAAGGCAAGAGGAGGTGAATTCACAGGTACCAGCCCAGGCACTTCACACACACGGATGTGTAAGGCATTCAAACTCATTTCATATGGGGAATGTCTAGAACTGGAAGAACACAGTAGTTCAAGGATAGCTGTTGGTTTGATCATTCAAGACACCTTTACAGGGTGCTGGCAAAGATGGATTCTACCCAAATCAGAACTTACATGACTAGCAAACTGGGTCTCACTTACACAAAATAAATATAATCTGTGGTAAGGATTTTTTTCTGGGAAAATGTAAAAGCCTGGAAATTTTCAGATTCTCACCAAGACTCAGTGTCCTGAGCTCATGCCTGACTATCTAAAATCAGCCTTTAAAATTAAAAGTCTTGGAGATGCCACCTTACCTAGTACTATCTTGTTGACTCTTCTAGCATCCTTGATGCCTGGTTGCTGGTAATGATAGCTCTCAGATGATACCATATGAGAGACATCTATAATGCCCACCAAACATGCCAAGTACTAGCTGTTTGACCACTGTGGGGCTGTGTTCTGAAAACTTTGCTGTCTCAATCCCTGTTTCTGAATTTGTGGTTTCTATTTTTTTAGCATTTACTTTATTTTGAGGAGGGAAAGAAGATGTTGCAGAGATGATTTACATTATGTCAATCTACTCAAGTACAAAGGATTTTTCTTCTTGGTAACATTGGTTATGACATCTGAACCACGCTGAAACAATTGTAAATTGCCTTACTGGTTTTTCACTAAGTCAAGTTTAAAACATTCATCTTTGATGACAACGTTTTACTTCTGCTCTAGTTAAAAATCTTGACAAATATATTTACCCTTTAGCTGTAGCAAATGAATTATTAGTTTCAAGACACTTTAATTTGCTTAGTGAAAACCAATATGTATCCATAACTATATCTGTATCTATACCCATTTACTTGGTATCAGAAACCTTGAGTAGAAATTAAGCGATGCTCAGGACAGATTTATCCTTTAGACAGGAATATGTATGGAACAGGTACAAAGTTATGTTTGTGTTGATGGTTCATTGATCATTTTGCTATTGATTCTGTGATTAACAGCATTAACTCACTTATACCAAAACCTAGAAAGCTCCTTAGCAGACAGATTGAAAAGCCATTGCTTTTTGATGATAACTTTCTTGTTAAAGCCAGCGACAATGATCCTATCTAATGGGGTCAGTTCAAGACCCTAAAAAGCAGAAAGAGAACCAGAACTGATACTTGAAAAATTAAGATGTTTTGTCCCAGATAAATTACCTATGAGTCCTTGCTTTAGAATTACTCATTGTTCTCTCACAAATTTCAATCTGTATGACATAGTATGAAATGGAAAAGCATTCATTAGTATGAGTGGATATTACTGGAAGGCAGAATGACAAAAACCAGTATGTTTCTAAATTTTCTGTGGAATGGATCCTCTCATCATAACAACTGGAATGTATATTTATTTAATGAATGAGAGTGTCTCCAAAAGCTACGTTGTTTCCTCTATGTCAGGAACTGCTCAAAAAGCACTCATCATGTGTAGTAAATGTTTGGACAATTCAGGCAACAGAACATTTCTCCACGGTTTTCTGTTATCCACTGTCTTTCACCCTTGCTATAAAAAAAAACCCAACCTGTTAACTTATGTATGCTGTTCTTTAGGGAAGGTGGTCTTGATCTTGGCCTCAAATAATTGTTGCCTGGAGAATTCTGTGAAACAGTAAGACAACTTTAAAAAATCATATCTAGTTTTATGTGAGTTAGCAGTTAAAAATGTGCTGGTATACTACTGAGCTTTACTCCCACTTCTGGTAGAATCGATCATTAAAAAGTGACTATTACTGTTTATTTTCATCATCACTTTTGTGCATGGGATTTTCTGAAAGATCTGCTATTTCATGTCATATAAAACTCCTGCAAAGAGTGAAGAAGAGAACAATGGCATGGCCTGGAGTGCTGTGTTTATCGAAGAGCAGCAGTATGTTTCTCTACGGCAGTAGCTGCTTTTAACATGCAGATCAAGCAAGACGGTCAATACAGACTCTTCCCTTTTGAAGCATTCCAGTCATTCCACAGTGGGACGCCTCTCCTTTCAGTGTCTCTAGCCCTCGGTTCCCTTTTGTAAGTCAGTGTCTTATCACTGCCCCTTTGGCACAAATTCCTTAGCAGAGACATTTTCTGAATTTGATCTCTCAAGCAGTTTCTTCCTTTCCTTCCAAAAAGATTCAGTGGCCTAATCTTCACTTCGACTCTGTCTTGACAAGTAGTTGTTCTCAGATACTCTACTAATCTGCAATTTGGTGCAAGTTTGTTTTTTTTTTTAATCTTAGAGTGAACGAGGAGAATAGTAAATCTGGATTGTACTGCCTCAACAATATGTCATAACCTTTTCTCAGGGGAGAAGAATAGGGAGGGAAACTTTGGGCCTATTCATTAGTCTGACTGATATTTTTTTCTTAGTTGACAGCTAGCACTGAAAGTACTTCAAAGGTATTTGATAAAGAAGAAGGAATAGAGGGCCAGCACATCCATTAAATCCATTTATTTAATAATCCATAAAAAGCTTCAGAGCACGAGTGAGATGTCTACAAGTGCATAGAGCCAGCTTTCTCTCCAGCCTTTTAGTACCACTGTTAAGACATCAGCAAGAGCTGGGAAACATAAGCTGTTTGAGAATGACCACACTTTGACCTGAATAAACAAGAGTGCTTATTTATAGCAATCTATATAGCAACATGAGAAGGCCCAGGTTTAATACAAAAAAGCTAGATTTTCTTAAAACAGCAATGAGCAGACTTCCAGGGAGTTCAACACAAGTCTGACATCAGTATCTAACATGTATGTAACATCCTCTGTAGCAACAGTTGTAAGCAGGCTTGGCACATGTGCTGGTTTGAGGCTAATTGGGGTATTTTAATGAGAGGAATTAAATCATTGGTTATAAAAAGAAAATAATGAGGAAGTCTATATCATTCATTGGTTTGCTGAAAGGGATAAAAAGCCAAAATGTGAATAATTTGTCCCTTTTTGCTCTGGGACACTGTTTCCTTTCGCTTCTCCTTTGCTGTGCTCTAATATCTTCCACTAACAGATAACAAGTAAGCTTTGCTGATTGTTTTGTCTGTCTGGGAGAGAGAGGAGAGAGCCTTTGAGCCACTTTTGGGCAGTTTCTTAGTCCAGGGAGGAATTTGGATTTCTATATTATTTATAATTTGTATATAATTGTAAATACTTGTAAAATACTGTATATATATGCTTGTAAATTTTGCTTTGATGTAAATACAGCTTTATCTTACTTCCGAGCAGTTCAAACTGGTCTGGTAAATTTCAAATAGTAGGGGAGAAGTTCCTAACCCACCACAGAACTCTGACAATGTAGCTGTGCTAGATCAAAACTAGTTTATCATGGCTTTAGGTCTCTTTTTTCTTGAGATAGTCACCTCTGGCACTTACGTCAGCATTCATATGCCCTTCAGTCTCTTCGTAATTACAAATTCCTTAAGGCTAAATGGGTATTGGAAACAGAGGTAAACTCACTTGAAGATCAAGGTAAATAAGCCTTTCATGAACTGATGAGAATCAAATTTGTCCCAAATCCAAACTTTCTAACTTTATAGAGAACTTTCCAGTGCTGAACTTGTGGNCCCTTGCTGCAGCCCAGGACATGGTTGCTGTCTGAGCTGCATGCACACACTGGAGGCTCATGTTGAGCTTTTCATCTTTAGTTATGACAGTTTATGTATGAATTTTCTTGGTATCTTGTCTAGTGGGTTACTGTAGTAAATTGTATTACAGGTCACTTCAGAGCCTAGAAGAATAGCTCTAGTCTTCTTTGGAAGCTCACCTTGAACATTCGCTACTGAATACACAGTAAATCCAAGATTTGGTCATACATGCTTCATGCAATCAGCTGCTACCAACTCTTCTGCCACAGGTGTAGATCAACAGTCATTTGCTCCATAGAAGTATAGCTGTGGCTTGAACACTGAACTGGCATTAGCCAGTAACTGACAAGAAGGGATAGTTTGGTGCTGCTGTCCTAGTTATTGCTTATTTCATTCCCTTTTATGTGTTTTCTTTTGAGACTAACTGATGCTTTCATATTGGCTGAGGTGTGCCAGTTGGTTATGTTTCATACTGTGAGTTTTTAAGGTTGTTTTAATTTGCCTGCTGCATAATTCTTTGCTTGTGTTGGCAATACTCTCCAAGTGAGCGCCGACACTTTCTGAGAGGTCTTTTGTTGTAATAGATCAGCTGTCTTTGAACTTGCCCCTCTTAGACAAAGAGGTAAGAGCATACCTGAAATTATGATGCAGAGACTACACCTCACATGTGACTCAGGAGTTCTGTTTGGCTTTTTAGAGAATAAATCTGTGGCTTTAATTTTGCAAGGTGCTGTGCACTCTCCAGAGTGCTAGTAGCAGCTGTTAACTGCCAAATGCTGTTTCCAGGGTTGTACCTCTATTAATCATTGTGCAGGTGCATGAACAAAAAATGGCTTTCTGGCATGATAAGGTGTTCAGTTCAAGAAGCTGAAGTTCAACACAGTAACCATACTGACGTTAAATCTATTCAAGATGAACAGGCAAAACAAGCAATGCCTTCCTCATGAAAAGAACAAAATAATCTGTGAAAGAATTACTTTTAAGTTTTAGGACCACAGAAAAGAAAACTACTGTACTTTAAAAATAAACCACTCTCAGATGTTCATAGTATTCACTCTGGTTGTGGTCTCGGATTTATACGTTGCAGGTGCTATTTTCCCTCCCAGTCAGGTCTAAAGACTGGATACTGTTTTTGTCAGAGTAACTATGAAAAACTGAATAGCACTTGTTAACATTGGGAAAAAGAGTAAAAATTCTCATCGTATGGATCATGTAACGTGAATGGTTGAGATAAGGTAGCAGCAATCTTACATGAAGGTTTGTATGGATAAATCATCCAGGTTTCTCTGAAGTAAACATCCTATTAATTGTCCATGCAGTCACAAAATGACAGAATGGTATGGTTGGAAGGGATCTCTGGAGATCATCTAATCCAACTCCCCTGCTAAAGCAGGTTCACCTAGATGAGCTTTTACAGGAACGTGTCCAGGCAGGTTTTGAATGTCCCCAAAGAAGGAGATTACACAACCTTTCTGGGCAGCCTGTTCCAGTGTTCTGGCACCCTCAAAGTTGTGTGTTTGTAAAAAAGTATGTAACTTAATAAATCATCTTGAAAAGTATGTAACTTAATAAATCATCTTGGAGTTTTAGCCTCTGCATGGGTGCAGGTAGAACCCAAATAATCTTGATCAGAGGCTTTTGATGTGCTAGTAACTCTTCTTGCCTTTCATGCAGCATAATCATAGAATCATAGAATCATAGAACGGTAAGGTTGGAAGGAGACCTCAAGGATCATCTAGTTCCAACCCCCTGCCATAGGCAGGGACACCTTCCACTAGCACAGGTTACTCAAGGCCTCATCCAACCTGGCCTTGAACACCTCCAGGGAGGGAGCAGCCACAACCTCCCTGGGCAACCTGTGCCAGTGCCTCACCACCCTCACTGGAAAGAACTTCCTCCTAACATCCAGTCTGAATCTTCCCTCTGCCAGTTTAAACCCATTGCCCCTTGTCCTGTCATTGCAAGATCTTATAAATAATCCCTCCCCAGCCTTCCTGTTGGCCCCCTTCAGATACTGGAAGGCTACTCTACGGTCTCCTGGAAGCCTTCTCTTCTCCAGGCTGAAGAGCCCCAACTCTTGTAGCCTGTCCTCATAGCAGAGTTGCTCCAGCCCTCTGATCATCTTTGTGGCCCTAATAATCATGTAGGCTAGGATTTATTATAAAGTTTCCAGTAAAGTCTCTAGTGGTATTTAATACTTGATATGATAGACAGAAATAAATTTTAATGTCTTGTAAACTGTGTAACTCTGAAAATTGTACTAGATGGGGACACACAAAATTGGAAAGAGCTGGAAAGAGGTGAGGTGTGACTTCAGACAAAACCTTCTCCTGAATACTCAATAAGCATAGAGACCTTCCCTGGTTTTGCCTTAGACAGTGGAGCTGGCCTGACTGCTCAGGCAATGTCTTGTAAAGAGGCTGCCCTGATCAACATCTTCCCTGAGGAACTGTGATTGCCTTTGGCATATGCCACCAGTAAGATTCTTGTGACTATCAGGCACTTTGCATCTGACACTATAGAGTCTATCTGAAGGAGAAGACTCTAGTCTTGTATAATTTATATCTAATATTTTCATTCAATACCATTTTCGTAGTTTTCAACTGGATTCTCTTCAAATGTCAACACCTAATTTTCTTGCTGTAAAAAATAAAACCCACAATTAAATTAAATTAAAATTAAATAATTTTGTTAAGTGTCAGTTCCCTACAGCATTTTATGCCCAAAATTGGTAGTTAAATGTGCGGCATCTGCATCCTTCAGCCTGTGTAAAGCATATTCCAAGCTGAAAGTGATTTGGAGAGGGAAATTTCAAAGGTGGCAGCTGTTCATATCTCATAATAAAACCCCACTGCTCTTTTGTTCCATGAAATTTTTACTTCTATCTTGACTCTAATATATACTCTAGAAATCTGCTGTATCTCAAAATATCGCTGAAGCACCTCTAGAGAGTCTTCACAAAAATATATATCACAGATGCTATATTAATATGTAGAAGAGAAAGACACAGAAGACAGTTGTCAGACACTGTAAACTCCAAGTGAGCTGAATGATTTCTTCTAAGGTAAGTTATGATAAGCATAAAATCTACTTTTTTTTTTTCTCTTCAAGTTTTGAAAAGCTTTATTAAGTGAATTTTATTTTTCTGCCTTACTACCATAATGTTAAAAAACTTCACATACAAGAAAATAACCTGAAGGCCACTAATTGTCCATGAACATGAAAATTCCATTCAAATCCACCTGCAGGTGTCATGTGATTCCTGTGATGTGTCATTCTTAATCCAGCATACAATATTATTTGCACTGGGTTAGATTAATGGAAATAATTTCTCTCCCTTTCATTTTCTTTATTTTTTTTCCTTACTGCTGCTGACAGCATACAAAATGGTATTTTCTGCTGGCTTATAAAAGTAGCTTTCACTGATGGTGGATCTAGGGTCTCCTACCTTTGAACCTGAGTTCTGTCNCTGGAACAGGTTGCCCAGGGAGGTTGTAGATGCTCCCTTCCTGGAAGTGTTCAAGGCCAGGATGAACGAGGCCTTGAGTGCCCTGTTCTAGTGGGAGGTGTTCCTGCCCATGGCAGGGATTTGGAACTAAATGATCTTTGAGATCCCTTCCAACCTTAACATTCTATGATTCAATGAAAATAAAAGTAACTATTTCCACGTAGCTCTATGTCACTTGCACTGATGTTAGAAAAGTATGGTTTAAAAATAGGATTAAGAGGGCTCTTTACAACTCATTTAGTCCAATCCTCTGTGGAAGGTGGGATCCACTCTGCTTTCTGTAATTCTCAACAGATCCTATAATGGGGATTCTAAAGGCAATATAATGCAGCACTTCTATAGATCTTGCTTAGACAAGTTTTTTTGCCAATACCTAACCTGACCCTTCCTTCACAAAATGCATTACACATGCTTGGAAACACATAAAAGATTTCCTTTTCGTGTTTGGTGCTCTTTGTCATGTCTTCCCCTCTGATTTTTGTATCTGAACACTGCACATACAGAACTGATTTTCAAAGGCTGAAAAGCTACTGCTTTCTGAAATGAGACAGAACAAAATTAGTATAGCTTTGACCACACATCCTATTACATCATTTCTTCTCACAGGTAAAGTACTTAGCATATGGAGTACTTAACTACAATGACACGTCATTTTTTTGACATCTTGGGGCAGTATTTAAGCAACAAATTTAGAAGCACATAATGAAGAAGATAAACTGGGAGTACCATTGTGATAACTCTTAACCATTCTAGTCTGTTTTTATAGTAAAAGAACTGAAAAATTTTATGTGGGAACATTCTGAAGGAAACAAAGATTAAGACCATTTTTTTCAAGCAAATCTCCAGGCAGACAAGCACAGCACTGAAACAGTTATTGTCCTTCTCATGGTGTCTGGGTCAAAATAAAGATTTTGGCTGAAACTGAGAAGCAGGGGGACTTTCATTACAGAGATGACAAACAGTGATTTTCCTGAGCTGAAGAAGATGAGACTAATCATGAAAAAAACCTCCAAAAGCCTAAATAAATCCCTGATCACTGGAGGCACTCAAACAAGATTCAGAAACTTGTTTTCTGTTCTCTCCAAGACTCCAAAGTATAATTAAGGCAGCCTATATTCTCTGAACAAGGAAATGCACCTGATAGAAGAAAACAAAGTACAGGTAAGAGCTATGGATAACCTACACAGGTAAAATCCAGTAGCTCTTAAACACTTTACAAGTCTTGATTCTCTTTTGATTTACATCCTTACAGTTCCTCTAATGTCAGTATATATTATCTGTGAATTGCCCTAAAGAACAAATCCTGATACTGCTGCAATCAAAGGCAGATTCTGGTATGAAGGGAAATATTATATACTTATTAATAATTGAAGCATATTTCCCATTGATTCCAAATTCCTGATGAAGATACCCAGTCATATGTTCAAGTATTAACAACAACCACAAACATTGACCCTGTAGGATACTAGAAAATATATAATAAATATAAATAAATAATATTCTAATGAACATGAACATTCTAACCATCCATGATCCAAATGAAGATGGAATAAAAAAATAACAACCCAAAAATAAAGGTGACTCAATCATTTGCATGTCATTTTCATTTATATTTTAATTAATACTAATTACAGCTGCAAGCTTTGGATTTGGAGCTTTTTTATATCAATATGCATTTGGAAAATCAAAATCCAGAATAAGAGATTTTACATCCATAATACTAATTTGAGAGTTTTAATATCAGAAATATATCATATAATAAACTAGGCTCATCATCAAGGTGATCAACCCCAAATTTAGTCAAGGCACCCATTTTAAGGGGGTTGGACTCAGTGATCTCTGGAGGTCCCTTTCAGCCTCTAAAGTTCTGTGATCTCTCTGATCTCTGATTTTACTTATTTTAAACTAGACATTTCCTTGACATTCACTTACTGTGTTGCAATGATTATTCAAATAACTTTTCACTTGCACAGCTTTGGCCTAAATTTGGTAAAAAACCCTCAAACCTCATTTGTTTAATTTATTCTTACTTCAGGTTCATGTGGGCATTTACTACCATGAAGGAGCAAGGGGTGTCCAATAACAACTAACAAGAAATAAGGAAGCTACAGGATAAAAAGTGCTCTGCACATTGTACTGTTTGCTGCTAAAGACAGAACTGCTGATGGACAAGAGACAGTCCCTGAGTCCCTGGTAAGTTGTTTTGTCCAATAGCAGCTGTTAGGCAGTAGTATAAAAGAGCCTTTATATAAAATGCCCATTTTATGGTTCCTAGTACAGAAGTTCAAAAAAATTAACTGCATTTAGGAACACAATTAAAGGATTAATGGCCAAAGCTTCTAGATAGATGTAGAGATTTCCATGGGAGGAAAAAAAAAAAAAAAAAGTGTGTTACAAGCATTTTTTTAATGGCTAGGCTTTAAAAACAAACTTGAAAATAGAAAAACAACAGTTCTGTTGTGCTGGAAAGGTCACATTAAACAATTCCATAATGGCTTTATTCCCCTTAAGAACTAGGAACAGCTTTTGCCTGTTTAATTTGCCAAGATATGATTCTCAGCCTTGTGAGCAGAACCATGAATGAGAGTTCCTTGGTTTCAACAGGTAGTCTAAAGAAAAGGTTCACTTATTTAGAATGGTTCACAAATAAAGTGCAACACAATACATTTTCTGAGTTCAGCTATGATACTTTCACTTGTATTCTATATGTAAGTTCAAGTGGCTATTTTAATACTCTAATATACGGAATTTAGGATCTTCCCTAAAGAAAATTGGTGTATGCCCTCCCTCATTTGCCTGCCTGCCTTCCTTCCCTCCCTCCCTCCCTCCCTCCCTCCCTCTTTTTTCTCCCTTCCTCTTTTCCCTCTATTCCTCTTTATTTTCCCCTAGGAAGCACTATGTTGGCTCGAAGAAAATCCTTTATTTCTCATCATGGGCAGATATGCAATCAAAATCCTTAATCTTTTGCATTCGTTTAATAACCCATTATAAAAACAGGTGTTGTCAGAGAAAATGCTAACTACACCTTTTGTAAGTAGTCTGAATGGGTTATCTGGAGTATAAAGTAGACAACCTTTGGGATTCAGAATGGTGGAGTCATCAGGGAGCTTCTAAACATTCCCTTTGGGAACAGATAGTAAGCTCTTCAGTTCAAACTGTGTTGTCATATGTTTTATTCATAGGCCATCATAAGGGCCGCCAAACAGATTATCATGTTTACATCAGGCCTCCACAGAGAGATAAATTCTTTAATAGTTGAACTGGCAGGGTCAGTCAGTACAGAGATGCCTGCTGAGCAACCAAATAATAAATATGAAACAAGGAAAGAAAGAGAGAAAGAAGGAGAGAAAGAGAGAGAGAGATGGAGAAAGAAAGAAAGAAAGAAAGAAAGAAAGAAAGAAAGAGAAAGAATAAGAGAGAGAAAGAGAAAGAGAGAAAGAGAAAGAAAGAGAAAGAAAGAGAGAGAAAGAGAAAGAGAGAGAGAAAGGAAGAGAAAGGAAGAGAAAGAAAAATAGAAAGAAAGAAAGTAAAATCAAACACTGAACTGCTTAATGATGTCCTTCAGCAGTCACCAATCAATATATTTTATCTCTTGCTGAAAAGGTTATATTAAGGTTCCATCATTTCAGCAGCATCATCCTTTTTCTGTGAAGTGAGTAATTGCAGAGGTGCATAGGAAAAAAACAGAGGCTAGAGAAGTACAACTTCATTGGAGCTGACAAACCTTTACAAATTCTTATTTGTGATGTTGCATCTCTTTAGTGATTTGGTTTCCTTGTGTAATTGAAGTGCCACATTAAGTTTTCCTGTTGTTTGTTGCTGGATATAAATCTGTTTTAGCAGGCACAATGGGGAGAGCATTGTTGTTTGTGCTAAAAAGACTGTAATTTTAAAGCTATATATAAGATGATACAGGTCTAGGAGTTACTATTTATCTATAGCTGCATACATACACAGTCACTCTATTGTTTGTATGTTTGTGTTCAGGGGTAATACAGGTAAAAGCAGGAAATGTGGGATAATTCTAAGGTACTGAAGTAAGTAGCATTTGAAAGGTGTAAATATTAGCTTGATAGTTGCCAAGAATACTCTCGCACTCCACTTTTATAGCAAATGTTGTTAGCATCACTTAGATTTGAAACTGTTCTCAACAGTTCATTTTTTTCAGACCCTCCAAGTTCTTATAATTTTAAATTTTATTATTTTTTGAAACACAGCAGATCCAAAAGAGCAATCCACTCTTGCTCATTCCAGCTGAAACACGTCTATGGCCTTCTCTCATTCTTTCTAGAGAAATCTGATTTTCTCTGTCCATTTTTCCCTATCACGGATTTTTTTAATCCCTTTCCCCGCAAACTCTGGAAACCAACTTGCTGCCTTGATCTGATAATCTCTGATATTTTCTTCTTGCTTCCCTATCTTATTCCATCAAATTCAATTTTCTATAAATTTTAAATGTGCTGTCTTTTTCCAATGGTTGTACCTGTCCTTGTTTTTGTGGACTTCTCATATTTTAATTAAATTTTCGGTTTTCTCCTTCCTAGTCTAAATTTGTCATCCTCTCTTGACCAGAAAACTGCTCTGTATTTAGCCTTCTGATGCTACAAACATTTTAAGAGATTCAAAAGATCAATTAAGGGTCTACCAGAAATTTAGAGTTAAGGTAGGATGAAAAGATATTCCCAGAGTTTTTAAATAAAGTGTTTAAATACTATTCCTGTACCTTTGTCTCTTTTCCTAAAATGTGAAGAGTAGCACTTCCACCATACATTTTTTTTAAAGAAAAATCTAACACAAATTGAATTGGACAACTATCAAATGGCCCAAGCCTTGGGGTGTTTAGTTAAAAAAAATGAAATATAGCTGATTTGCATTCCACACCTAATATTTTCCTCTGGAACTGGAATGACCTTGTAATATTAGTGAAGTGGTAACAGAAAAAAAAAAAAAAAGAAGAAAAAATAACAAAGGAAAAATGGAAGTTCACAGAAATAAAGAGAAATAGAAACTATGGTCTACTAGAATGACTGCCCTTTAGAAAAGAGATGTTTGAGACATGACTTTGGTCCTGAGCAAGGAGAGAGTGAGACACTGGCTTGAAGATCTGTGAGTATCAGGAATATGAAGCAATGGCATGCCAATAGCTACAGCAAATGTTTGTAAATTGCAATACTGTTTTACTTTGGAGAGATCTGCTTATTAATTCACAAACAGCAGATGTACTTCATTGGGTGTACAGCTTCTATTTCCCCATTATGCACAGATTCATGGCTCAGTACCTAACGTGCTGGCACATTAAAACATTTAGAAAAAAAAATATTTTTTTATACATTCTGTTGTGTTAAATTCAGTTACATGGCATCTGATGAGGCTGCTGGAAGCTGGAGTGATGAACTGCAAGAAAACATGATGAGACATAAAAGCTGCAGCAAAGTTGGCCAGAGTTTAAGAAATGTGCATAAGGGAGTGATTGAAAAAGATAAAAAGGTATGAATCCAAATAATCAGCAGCACAACACATAGTGTGAGGGGCAACACAAGAAAAAAAATTCTATTTCTTTGTTTCTGAGGTGTTCCGTGTTTGGCTTACAACTTTGAGTAATAGCTCATGAAGGTGACAAGCAATTGAATCAGTAGCAGGCAATTTGTAAGATATACAGAAGTTTTGATTCCTTTACTACATGTCAGGAGGAGGGATGCATTATGGGGGACCATGATGCTACCACTGTGACACCAAATGGAAGAGGGCTTGTGGTCCTGAATCTTTCTCATACAGATATTGAAAAGATCAGTGAAAGTGTGTTGGTGTGCACATCACAGAATATATATCTAAGTATAACCCCAAAATCAACAAAATTTGGATTCTGTTTTCTCTCTTAGTTTGCATTTCAGGAATTACAGCATAGAATCATAGAATCATAGAATGGTAAGGTTGGAAGGAGACCTCAAGGATCATCTAGTTCCAATCCCCTGCCACAGGCAGGGACACCTCCCACTAGTACAGGTTACTCAAGGCCTCATCCAACCTGGACTTGAACACATATTTGGACTATGAACACTGCCTTGGACTTTTTAAGAGTACAGTATATTTAACCTGATAGAGTATATGGAGCAAACACCTGCCTATTTGCAGAGAAAGTGGATTTAGAAATGATGGAGTGGCCTCCCATGGTGTGCTTTATTTGGTTTATTTATTGCTATTCATCAATGAGGCAAAAGGCTTACAAACTTCAGTCTTTTCTGGTCTCCAAAGACAGGCATGGAATATTTTATAGGCAAGAGAAGGCATAACTGCTATATAGTTCTGTAATTCAAGGAAACATATTCTTCACCATTTTGTACATAATTTCAGACATTGAAAATTTCATATAGCTTTTGGATCTGTTCCTCAAGGTAGTTGTGCTGGTTTGAGGCTAATGGGAATATTTTACTGAGAGGAATGAAATCCTTAGCTGTGAGAAGAAAGAAAAACAACAGTAACCTATATCACTCATTCTTCTGCTAATAAATGCAACTAGTCAAAATATAGTTAAGACATTCACTTCTCACACACTTCCCAGTTAGCTCTCAGTTGTCCTGCTCCATCACTCTGGCGGTCTGGGGTTGTTTCTGCCTTAACTCTAATCCAACCTAACCCTTTATTTCCTCTAACCTCCTCGTTGGGTATTTTTTTTTTTTTTGACATCCCACCTCAGATCTCTCCAGATTTATCACATGAGATGTATGGGGATTGATCTGGTTATTTCTGACGGGAGGGAAAGGAGGGAATTGTGGGGAGAGGGGGAGGTTTGGGTTGGGAGTCTCCTGGCAATCTGATTGTTTTGGAGGGATATTTGTTTTTCTGTGCTACTTTTAACTTGTATATAACTGTATATTGTGTATATGTATATGCTTGTAAATTTTGCTAAGCTGTAAATACAGCTTCATTCCTTAACTTCCAGCTGGGTGAGTCTAGTCTGGGTGATTCCGTTGTGTGTGTGGGAAGGGTAATTCCCAAACCATCACAGTAGTAAACAAATCCCCATTGCTATTTAGAGAAGCATTGTAAAAGTGGAAAACCAAGGGAACCTTATTATATTGTATCATCAGAACACAGAATACAGATGGAGTGTTATAAAAAGTTGAGCAAAATGCTGGAATGAGAAAAGAACCTTGTTTGTTTGTGTTTTTTCTTTTTGCTACAGACATCTTCAACTCTATTTTATCAATTCTACTTTATTGCACTAGAGGAAAAATGATGATAAGTTGTAATGATAGGATTTGGGACTCCACATTTCTTTTTTTCTCTGTAGTTCTAAGGAAAGCATGTCACAGCACACTCTCTAAATTATGTGCTCCCAGTATTTTCCCTCTTCGCTACCAAATCACAGCTTAAAAATGCAATCCAAAGTGGAAGGGAGATGGAAAAAGTGAGAAATGAGGACAGATTACAGCAAGGAGAGAGATAACGTTGGAAGCAGGCATTTTCTCCAGTTCTGTAGACTTATTTGCTATTGAAAGGCATTTGGCTTAGAGGAGTGAAGTCTGTGCATATACATGATGTGGCAGATCATGGGCAAAGCCAACATGAAGGATAAGTAATGCAGTAGTAACCACAAGGACATCAGCATTTTAGCAGCTTCAAGAACTGCTGTCTTCTAGTTCTAGAGTTTGGATGCCCTGGATTAACTGACCAGAAAAAACAATGATAAAAAGCACTGAAAGAGAATCTATACCACTAAACNAAAAAAAAAAAAAAGCCTCTATATATCTCTGATACTTGTCTAGCAACAGTTATGTTTTGGGGCAGCTGCAATGCAATATAACTGGATGCCAAAACCCTGAACCCTTAGTAAGAAAGACAAAAGACAATGTCTGTTTGCTTTGGATTGTTTGTGCCTCTTGTTCCTTACCTTTGTTAATAAATATCTGATTTGCTATTGTAAATTAATTGGTAAACATGGGATAACTGAGGTGGTCCCTTGTGTCAAGCATAAAAGACCAAATGACCAAGTTTAAACCAATGGGTTTAAACTGGCAGAGGGGAGATTTAGACTAGATGTCAGGAGGAAGTTCTTTGCAGTGAGGGTGGTGAGGCACTGGAACAGGTTGCCCAGGGAGGCTGTGGCTGCTCCCTCCCTGGAGGTGTTCAAGGCCAGGTCGGACGAGGCCTTGAGTAACCTGTGCTAGTGGGAGGTGCCCCTGCCTATGGCAGAGGGTTGGAACGAGATGATCTTTGAGATCTCCTTCCAACCTTACCATTCTATGATTCTATGAAAGTTTTGGTGTGGCTTTGTATAGAATCCCTTTAAATGACACCTTGCGGAATGGTCTTCAGGTGTGTTTAGCATCATCACTGTGCCTTTCAATGAGGCTATGAGTTTTCTACATCTTAGACATAAACAGAAAAGGAAAATCCTAGGAGGATTGCAGTTTGGTTGCACTTTCTAGAAACACCATCTAATATGTAAGAATGGTATTATTTATTCAGACCAATACAGTCCAGTTCTCAGAAGCAGATGCTTAGAAAAGAGTACAGCAACAGGACACACATCTAGTGATGCTTCTCTACTATAACAGTAGATGACCTTTAAAGGACTCTCCCAACACAAAACATTCTCTGTTTCTATGATTCTATAAATATTCAATCTCTCAGTCATCTGCAATGACATGTATTTTAAGCCAGTTCTGGGTGCATTTAATGAATTTAATTTCTTTTTGAATCCATGCAAATTCTGTTACCTACAGCCCCTCAGAAATATTCAGGTACTATCAGGTATTATTATGTATTGTTTGATTCTAACTTGCTGTCTGATGATATAATCTGATGCCCATTTTTCTCATATTATGGGAGGCAGTGAATAATTCTTTCCTAATCACCTTCTCCATACTATTCTGATTTTAAGGAATTTTATCATATCTGTCATCACTCATCTGTTCCAGACTGAAAAGCATCTAGTTATTCCTTGTGCAGAAATGGTTCCACACCTGTGATCATCCTATGTGCCTTTCTCTGTAACTTTTCAGGTTCAACTATTACTTAAAGAAAACCAACACAAACAATAAGTGGAGAGAGGAAGATCTCTAAAAAGTCTTTGGTTTGGGAGGGCATCATAGAATTATAGAATCATAGAATGGTAAGGTTGGAAGGGACCTCAAGGATCGTCTAGTCCCAACCCCCTGCCATAGGCAGGGACACCTCCCACTAGCACAGGTCACTCAAGGCCTCGTCCAACCTGGCCTTGGACACCTCCAGGGAGGGAGCAGCCACAACCTCTCGTGGCAACCTGTTCCAGTGTCTCACCACCCTCACTGGAAAGAACTTCTTCCTAACATCTAGTCTAAATCTTCCCTCTGTCAGTAAACCCATTGCCCCTTGTCTTGTCATTGCAAGACCTTGTAAATAGTCCCTCCCCATCCTTCCTGTAGGTCCCCTTCAGATACTGGAAGGCTACTCTAAGGTCTCCTGGAAGCCTTCTCTTCTCCAGGCTGAAGAGCCCCAACTCTCTCAGCCTGTCCTCAGAGCAGAGCTGCTCCAGCCCTCTGATCATCCTTGTGGCCCTCCTCTGGACCCACTCCAACACTTCCATGTCCTTCCTGTGCTGGGGGCTCCAGAACTGCACACAGTACTCCAGGTGGGGTCTGACAGGATTTAATGATTGATACTCTCCTCTTTAAATTTCTTTGTTGTTTTGTGTGTTTTGTTGTCGTTGTTGTTTGATTGTTTTGGTTTTGTTTAGTTTTGGATTTCTTTTTTTTTTTTAATTTGTGGATGTTTGATTTTGATTTTGGTTTGCTTTTTTTTTTTTAATTTGTGGGTGTTTTGTTTGTTTGCTTGGTTTTCTTTTTTCCTCACTACTGAGCACTAAGCTANTATCAGGTATTATTATGTATTGTTTGATTCTAACTTGCTGTCTGATGATATAATCTGATGCCCATTTTTCTCATATTATGGGAGGCAGTGAATAATTCTTTCCTAATCACCTTCTCCATACTATTCTGATTTTAAGGAATTTTATCATATCTGTCATCACTCATCTGTTCCAGACTGAAAAGCATCTAGTTATTCCTTGTGCAGAAATGGTTCCACACCTGTGATCATCCTATGTGCCTTTCTCTGTAACTTTTCAGGTTCAACTATTACTTAAAGAAAACCAACACAAACAATAAGTGGAGAGAGGAAGATCTCTAAAAAGTCTTTGGTTTGGGAGGGCATCATAGAATTATAGAATCATAGAATGGTAAGGTTGGAAGGGACCTCAAGGATCGTCTAGTCCCAACCCCCTGCCATAGGCAGGGACACCTCCCACTAGCACAGGTCACTCAAGGCCTCGTCCAACCTGGCCTTGGACACCTCCAGGGAGGGAGCAGCCACAACCTCTCGTGGCAACCTGTTCCAGTGTCTCACCACCCTCACTGGAAAGAACTTCTTCCTAACATCTAGTCTAAATCTTCCCTCTGTCAGTAAACCCATTGCCCCTTGTCTTGTCATTGCAAGACCTTGTAAATAGTCCCTCCCCATCCTTCCTGTAGGTCCCCTTCAGATACTGGAAGGCTACTCTAAGGTCTCCTGGAAGCCTTCTCTTCTCCAGGCTGAAGAGCCCCAACTCTCTCAGCCTGTCCTCAGAGCAGAGCTGCTCCAGCCCTCTGATCATCCTTGTGGCCCTCCTCTGGACCCACTCCAACACTTCCATGTCCTTCCTGTGCTGGGGGCTCCAGAACTGCACACAGTACTCCAGGTGGGGTCTGACAGGATTTAATGATTGATACTCTCCTCTTTAAATTTCTTTGTTGTTTTGTGTGTTTTGTTGTCGTTGTTGTTTGATTGTTTTGGTTTTGTTTAGTTTTGGATTTCTTTTTTTTTTTTAATTTGTGGATGTTTGATTTTGATTTTGGTTTGCTTTTTTTTTTTTAATTTGTGGGTGTTTTGTTTGTTTGCTTGGTTTTCTTTTTTCCTCACTACTGAGCACTAAGCTATGGTTGTTTTGTTTTGTTTTGTTTTGTTTTTAAAAAATTTTTCTTGGCAGCAACCACTCAATCATTCTCCAAGTATAGTGAGGATTGCTTCTCCTGTGTGCCCTTGGGTTGGGACACAGGAACGAGACCTTCAATATTCAAGATCTATATGTATCTTTCAAGATTTGTGGGATTTGTGGTTTCCCATTTACCACTTAGAAAGAATTGAGGAGAGCAAAACAAATAGAGAGTAAAAGAAATCTCTGTGAAAGTTAAGGAGCTTTTGTGGGTTTCCCATGACTTTAATACTATATTTAATATCAAAGAAATGAAGTAGCTGTCAGTCCCAAGATGGGAAAATCAATTCTTTTCTGACATTTAATTTATGCTTTTGAGATGCAACGTAACAGTAGTAGAGCATACAAGTTCTGACTTTCCTATTGGCTAATTTCAAAGCTTTGATTAAACCTTCCATTTGAAATAGTTTCATTTTTCTTTCTTTGACATTTTTACTAAGGTTGCCAAATTCCTGACTGTTTTAAATGAGAAAAGAGAATAAGATGTCATTTCCTATCCATAGATCCCAGGTTTTTGAACAACATTTCCTTGGAATCTGCATCAACATTTCACCAGAAATTCACAACATAATGAATTTGATGAGAAAGTGAAGTCCTAATACACATACTAGATGGGCTCATCCAGTATCAAAATCAGAATGCTTGCAAGACAATGACTTTTTTTTTTTTTTTTTTTTGACTTCTCTATGAAAAAGTCTGGACAGTTCTGCTGGGAGGCTCTGCAATGTGACTGAAAGCACAATGAAGACCTTTCAAGTGAAAGTGGTTCAGATACTTAAGTGTTTCAGGCTTTGTCACACTGTGTTCTCTGCATTCTTTTCTTTATCTATTGCTATTTTTTTCTGTATTTGTCTTTAGAAATACCACTACATGCTGTAAATATTCCCTCAGCCACGTATTAATGGCTGTAACTCAGCAATGAAGTCATGTTCTCTGGACTGGAGCTGAGAAAACATCTAATCTTACTCCCACTGATAGCAGTAGAAATACTTACAGTAGAAAAAGTATTGCTAAAATTAGTGTCTCTTTAAGTATTGCTTACATTTTATTCATAATCAAATTTATTTAGCCATTAATGGAGCCATATAATGCAAATATTTATAACTAAATGGTGTACTGGCAGCTGTCTGTTGAACTGGAATGAGTAGGACCTCTCCTGTGAGTCAGTGCTGCACAAAGAAGCTTGGACCAAGGAAGGCTTCATAACTGTCACAAAGATCTAGACATCAAGGAACTGCTCTGGATTGAAGGCTGCACTTTTTCAACTTCCCTCTGATGTGCTGTACTCTGGGATCCTTAGTTAGAATCATAGAATCATAGAATGGTAAGGTTGGAAAGGACCTCAAGGATCATCTAGTTCCAAGCCCTGCCATAGGCAGGGACACCTTCCACTGGTGCAGGTTACTCAAGGCCTCGTCCAACCTGGCCTTGGACACCTCCAGGGACAGAGCATCCACAACCTCTGTGGGCAAGCTGTTCCAGTGCCTCACCACCCTCACTGTAAAGAACTTCCTCCTAACATCTAGTCTAAATCTTCCCTCCTAACATCTAGTCTAAATCTTCCCTCTGCCAGTTTAAACCCATGCTTCATTCAATGAATCCAAGTTCATTTTGCTTCTCTTGATTTTTGATGTGCTAATACTCTGGCACAGTGCAGGAACAGCACACTGCTGCCCCAATATTGGTTAGGGTATGAATAGAATGTAAGTATCACTTTGACATTAATTGATAGGGAGTTGTAGATGACTGCTGTGACTACCATTTTAAATATATGCCAGAGTTAGGATTATGAGTATATGTTTTAATGACAATGTGTTTTGTATATTCTCCCCAGACAAATACACTTCTGTTCAGTCCATGCAGCATGAAGTACAACAGGGCCCTATTCCTTCTTTAACTTCTCCAGTGCAATACAAGTAATAAATAACAATATATGCTCATGGGAGGATTTAGTAGTTAGGACATCTTGTTTATTACCTTACAGTATACATAATTCAAGCTTTATTTTTGTTACTTTCTTTTTTAGTAGACTACTTTTCCATCTTCTTCAATCAGAAGTCAATAAACTACACTTTTGTCCTATGTCTAACTTGTCAAGGTCTCTAAGAGAAAATATGCTTTAAAGGAGTAGGAGTTAATGGTCACTCCTGCTCCATAAATTGCATTGGCAGACACACTAGTAGCTTGTAGAAGTAAGGATGGCTTTCTCCTTGAAAGCTCTAATGAGACTGGGGAATAATATACAATCCATGATTCAGGTACACTGCGCTGCAAATTCGTGAGCTTTTAAACAAGTTGTAATGCTTAATAATACTGGAAATACAGTCCATCTGCTTCTTTTCTGAACTCAGCAAGATAAATACTTGTTATATTTGTGGAACTTAACCGCCTTTGATTTCTATTGCTTTCAAAATACTTAATGATTTTTTTATGCATGTGAAAGTAAATGCCCTTAAGGATTGTCTTGAACTCAACCACAATGCATAAAAAGGAAAGATACCAAATTCTACTGGAAACTTCTTGACAGCTTTTGAATAACTGACTTTTAACTCAGTTACTACAAATCTTTTGTAATTCATGTCATTATTATTAAGCATCGTAAGTGTCCCAAGACAATTACAGCCAATAGGAGTACATTAGTTTAATTTTATCTGATGTGTTTTCAGCTGCTAGTAGAAGAAGAAAACTTGCAAATAAGGAAAGATGAAATTTTAATATTTAACTGAAGCACTTTGGGAATGCCTTTGTGAAGGAGTAAGACAACATAAGATTGGAATTTTTCTAAACAATAAAAGAAGCCTCACTTTGAGGAGACCTTATAGTAGCCTTCCAGTATCTGAAGGGGGCCTACAGGAAGGCTGGGGAGGGACTATTTACAAGGTCTTGTAATGATAGGACAAGGGGCAATGGGTTTAAACTAGCAGACGGGAGGTTTAGACTGGATGTTAGGAAGAAGTTCTTTACAGTGAGGGTGGTGAGGCACTGGAACAGGTTGCCCAGGGAGGTTGTGGCTGCTCCCTCTCTGGAGGTGTTCAAGGCCAGGTTGGACAAGGCCTTGAGTGACCTGTGCTAGTGGGAGGTGTCCCTGCCTATGGCAGGGGGGTGGAACTAGATGATCCTTGAGGGCTCCTTCCAACCTTACCATTTTATGATTCTATGATTCTAAAGACTAAAATGTGACAGATTTGTAGTTTTATTCCTTCTACCAGATTCTTTAAAGCCTGCACAAAAGAGTTTGGCAGAAATNACAAAGTGTGGGGGTGGGGAACTCTCAAACCATCACATCATAGCTTTGGAAATAATATATATATATTGACTTCAAAAAAGAAGTTAAAATAATTTATAACCTGTATTCATCTATAACCTGCAACCTGCTCACAGTTAATGCAACTAATTATTTCTGTTACTCTAAATCCACATACAAGGTAATGCTTTTGTTCTCAGAAAGTGTCAGTATACAAATAAATAAGAAAAAGAGCCTTCTTAATATTTAGAGAGGCTCAGACACCACTGGACTTCACTTCAGTAGTTAATGACTGCATCAGTCTCACAATCTTACTCTTTTTCTAAGCTACAGCTGTATATTCAGCTACTGAATCTGGTTTGTATTAAAGACTACTGCTTTTTGTTTCATCTATGTACTGTAAAGTACTTTCCAGTAATTAACTTGTAAAAATTTCACATGAAACAAAATTCTTTCTTGTAAGAAATCTAGAAAATTGGAATTTTAAAAGTTGAAGCATATAAAATAAGTATATTACATAAATACCTAGCAATTTTTTTAAGACCTAAAATGTAACAGTCTTGAAACACAAACTTCTGCCACTTTAATTTGAAAGTGAAGTTTAACTCAAGAACAACAAATTTTCTTTGAAAACATGAAAACTATGCATTTATAGCTGATATTCTAAATTAAATTAATATTAACAGCTTCAATGTTGAGTAAGACCTTTTTCACAGAATCAGAGAATCATAGAATGGTAAGCTTGGAAGGGACCTCAAAGATCATCTAGTTCTAACCCCCTGCCATAGGCAGGGACACCTCCCACTAATACAGGTTACTCAAGGCCTCATCCAACCTGGCCTTGAACACCTCCAGGGAGGGAGCAGCCACAACCTCCCTGGGCAACCTGTTCCAGTGTCTCACCACTCTCACTGTAAAGAACTTCCTCGTTTCTTCAAATCAGTTCTTTTTAGATTGAAATACAAGTTCAGAGATCCAAAAATTTGGTGAGTCTCTTGTTCACGAGACTGTTCAACTAGTTCTAGTTTTGTGTCTTCAAATTGTACAACCTCATTAGGTTGATGAATAGCTGACTACTTTTATGTGAGCTGTGTATATAATTTTATATTCTGTAACAGCATTGTTTAGTCCTAGCTGGCAGAAAACTAAAGCATTATTAATATATTAGAGTGTCTATTTTAAATTTTTGGTTTTGTTTGAGGTACAGAATTATTACAAAAATGGAAACCTTTCTGCCATTTCTGGTTTTCACCTTGTACTAAGGAGACACTGTCTGGCCTAGTCAGAAATCTTATGATTTCTCACTAATGCCTTCATTAGAGGCCATTTTGGCAACTTCTTTGAAAAAAAAGGCAGTAGTCCATCTTGCCTTGCAGCTCCTGCTTTCCAATACTGCAACCTCCTCCTGGCCACAACCACCATTCAGGTAGTTGTAGACAGCAATAAGGTCTCCCCTGAGCCTCCTCTTCACCAGGCTAAACAATCCCAGCTCCCTCAGCCTCTCCTCATAGGGCTTGTGCTCGAGGCCTCTCACCAGCCTCGTTGCCCTTCTATGGACACGCTCAAGCACCTCACTGTCCCTCTTAAATTGAGGGGCCCAGAACTGGACACAGTACTCAAGGTATGGCCTAACCAGTGCAGAGTACAGGGGGCAAATGACCTCCCTGCTCCTGATATACAGTAAGCAGAAATAAAAAACTGTCTAGATGAATGTGTATTGGCTTCAAGACACTGACTGCAAAGATGCCTTTTATTATCTCCACCTTGGAGCCAAAAAAACTCAGTTCTAGCTGTTCTCTTGCCACCCATTGGGTTAAAGGCTACATGACAAAACCTATGGCAGATGGAAGTGTGAGCAGAGTTGGAGCACCTGTATTCCTGGTGCCACTCTCTAACACTTCAGCTCTGGTTGACTTTGTGAGCTAATTCTAGTCACTGAATTACTTAATAGGCCTTTGTGGACCATCACATCATCATTGACCTGGTGCAGCTTTTTGGGTTATTTTATGATGGAGGTGTGCACGGATAGACATTTCTGTAGTTGTTAATAGAGGCTCTTATACACCTTATTTGGTTAACATTCTATCTCAGGGTATTAGTAGAGGATAATTTGCAGAGCTCCTAAATTTATGCAACTTTTGTAGAAAGTCTCCAGTTGACATAATAAATTCATTTTCTCCTCTCTAGTGGGATAATCCATCAGCAGTGCTCATTAGCATCTTCTAAAACAAAGCCTCTACTAAAATCTTTTGACATCCCTGAAATTTATTGCAAGTCATATCACACTATTTTAGAAAACAGTTGAAAAGGACCTCTGGAGCTTAATTTGATCCAGTATAACTCAACAGTCTGTAGCCCACTGGTGAGCTGCAGAAGGACCACTGGTTGTGCCAGCTAGCAGGCACTGTCAAGAGCTGCCTCCCAATTGTTATCAAATACCTCCTGGCAGGCTGAGGCAAAACCTGGCTCCTATTTGTTGTCAATACCCTCAGGCAGTCAGAACTGGGAACTGGCTCCCCACTGCAGTTAGTAGCTGCAGGCAGACACAGTCAGGATCCTATATATGTAATTGCAATTGAATTAAGATATATTTTTTAAAAATCATAGATCAGTTTAGTTTAAATGGTAACCGTTTTCTTATTACCCCTCTTTCCTAGGTATTGAGTAAGATCTGGAGACATGGTAGACTACAGACTTTTTTGAACAGACCTGGATAATCCTTTGACTATAAAAGACTGAGAAACACAAAACTAGTTCATCTCCCTGACAAAGGCAGAGCAGAATTTTGTATCCAATAAAATAGCTATCCATTCTTATTATATTTTATGCAATATTCTGTGACATTTTAAAAAAAGATTTGCAAAGGTATCTCTGAAAAAAAACAAACAACCAAACCTTCAAAAGCAGAAGTGGACAAACTTCAAAATAGAAATGACTCCAAGCTTGATGCAAAAATTTAGCTAAAAGAGAAAATAAAACAGGAAGAAAAGATATGTTCTAAACATGCTATGTCCTAAACTTTGAATCACATTTTTTGTCGTGGTTTGAGGGGTTCCAGGTTATCCCAGACTCCCTAAAAAAAAAGCAACCTGCAGTCATTCTCTGGGGTTTGAGATGACAATCTGTAGTTTAAAGATAAAAGACCTCCTAGGTAAAAAACTGCAGAAATACCATATTGTTACAAAACCAGACTGAGAACTTTCAAAACTACACTTGTGCCTGATGTGGTGCCTCCTGTGAGGAGGAAATATGACTTGCCTTTCACATACACCACGGAAATCAGCAAGGATCACTACTCCCAATGCAGTGCTACAAATCATCCCAGAGCCTACTCTGGCTCTGTTTCTGGTCTGTTGCTTTTACTTCTTCAGCACAGAAAGTATTTCCTTCAGACTCTATGTAGTATAACAGAGTTAATTGCTGCCTTATCTTGCAGCTGGGCTTTGTTTGAGAAAGACATTCAGGGAAAAGTCTGAAGTAAAATGTTCTTATGTTAGATCCTGTTGCTTTTCCTGGAAAAGGAAGCGTAGATGTTGCTGTACTCTTGTTATATGTTTAGAGTGTGTCATAGAATCATAGAATAGTAAGGTTGGAAGGGACCTCAAGGATCATCTAGTTCCAATCCCCTGCCATAGTGGGGGTTTGGGATGGCTTTCAACAAATCCAAGTGCCGGGGGCTGCACTTTGGCCACAACAACCCCATGCAGAGCTACAGGCTGGGGTCGGAGTGGCTGGAGAGCAGCCAAACAGAAAGGGATCTGGGGGTACTGATTGACACCCGCCTAAACATGAGCCAGCAGTGTGCCCAGGTGGCCAAGAAGGCCAATGGCATCCTGGCCTGCATCAGGAATAGTGTGGCCAGCAGGAGCAGGGAGGTCATTCTCCCCCTGTACTCTGCACTGGTTAGGCCACACCTTGAGTACTGTGTCCAGTTCTGGGCCCCTCAATTTAAGAGGGACATTGAGGTGCTTGAGCATGTCCAGAGAAGGGCAACGAGGCTGGTGAGAGGCCTCGAGCACAAGCCCTATGAGGAGAGGCTGAGGGAGCTGGGATTGTTTAGCCTGGTGAAGAGGAGGCTCAGGGGAGACCTTATTGCTGTCTACAACTACCTGAAGGGTGGTTGTGGCCAGCAGGAGGTTGCTTTCTTCTCTCAGGCAACCAGCACCAGAACAAGAGGACACAGTCTCAAGCTGTGCCAGGGGAAGTTTAGGCTGGAGGTGAGGAGAAAGTTCTTCACTGAGAGAGTCATTCCCCACTGGAATGGGCTGCCCAGGGAGGTGGTGGAGTCACCGTCCCTGGAGGTGTTCAAGGCACGTTTGGACGTGGCACTTGGTGCCATGGTCTAGTCTCGAGGTCTGTGGTAATGGGTTGGACTTGATGATCTTTGAGGTCTCTTCCAACCTTGCTATACTGTGATACTGTGATACTGTGACACCTCCCACTCATTCTCTGCCATTCCTTCACATATCTTTTGTGTTTTCCTAATGTATACTAGGCCTGTGACAGTGGCCATAGCATCAGAATAGCAGCTTTAATGTGGTCTTGGTACTTCTTCTTCATCTTTTTATTATTAGTATTATTAACAACCATTAAGCACATTAGCAAAAGTATATTTCATACTTTCTGCTTCCTTACGGGTGGTTGGTTTTGGTTAGAGACCAATGTTTTAAAATGTATTTGTTAGTACAATAAAAGAATAAATAAATAAAGTGGCATAGAAGTGTCACTTAAAAAAAAAAAAAAGACAATAAATTAAACTATATTATTCTACATATGGAATTCTTCCTTTATCCTTGAAATGACAGTTAACTATAAAACAACTGAAATATTGTCCATACTACCAAATGCTGTTCCTGCCTATTGTCACAGTAAGGACTGTATATCAGTGAGAATAAAAAATTAATATTTAGTTGTTCTGAAACATGACAGGATGATTGTGATTTATTAGCTCAAAAACTATATTTTCACATTTAGTAAAGACAAAGTTATTTTCATCATGAGCTAGAAGTAAAATCAAACAATGACAGAATATTTTATTCATGCAATAATTATGTCTGGATGTGCTCAGGTTATTTGCTAGTGAGCAGAAATACAAGATTTTGGAGCTATTACAGGTACAAAAAGGAGCATTTTGTCTTTGTGTTCCAACCTCAGACTAGCATGAAAAAAATCCCCACAACACACAAAATAAACCTCTGTCACAAAAAGTATAGTTATTTTCCTGCCATTAATACTGCAGAAGATTGAGCCTCAAAATAATAAAAAAAAGGTGGGTGGAGGTGGAGGTACTGAAGACACATGATTTTACATGGGGAAAAAAGGCTTTGGCAATCCTGTAACAATAATTCTTGTTTAGCCAAAGACTTGTCCAAGTCTGAACTAAACTGGAGTGGAGTGAGAGCAGTAATAAAGAATGGCTGAGGATTTGGGCAGAACTCCTGAATACTAATAAGGTGAGCACTTTCGGTTGCTAAAAATTTACTGGTGACATTTTTATTTTTCAGTTTTGCTATTTCAATCTTAAAATACCAATATAAATCTGCAAATAATTAAACACACCCACTCCACAGGTATTTCCCATAATCCGGAGAAATAAATCTAGATATATGATACAGCACACACTGCAGTGAGTTCCCTAACTTACATAACATTTTAAAAGAAAAGCAGAGTAAAAGTGACATGACAGCTCTTTGAGGTCATACCCCAGTATGTTGATCCTGCTGTATTTAAAGGGTAAGGCTGGGTCACTAACTAAATAACTGTAGTGCTGAAGACTTTTTTTCTTTTTCGATTCATTTTGGTCTTGATGACCCCAGCAGAGGTCTCACTTATTAAAGTGTGTTTGTGTATGGAAGCAGCTCCAGAGGGAATGACTTAGATTATGCTCTTAGAATTGTGTCTGAAATTGGAAAAACACTGCTTAAAGAGCCATCATGATGAGACTGAAGCTGCATTCTATTCTGGTACACAATTAGTGTGGTCACTAACTAAAAGGCACAGGTCTGTCCTGAAAAGAGCTAAAATGCTGGCATTTTTGTTTTGTGTAACAGGAACAATATTGCTCTCTGCAGTATTTTTTAATGCATTCTTGTATATATTAAAAAAAAAAAAAAAAAGGTTCAAAACAGAAAATGTTCCATATTATTGTGGTATATTCTGTCCAACAGTAAACAAATGTTGATTTCAACATATTAAGATATGTCAGAGGATATACGAAGGTATCATACTAACTTTTAATATTCATATATACATAGGGAATTAGAGGCACTGAGTGAAATTCTGTGGACATTGATGTTAATTCCATTTGTAACTTTCTTTTCTCTCTTTTCCCATTATCTTCTTGTGTTTTTGTGTTTTTACTTATAAGTTAATTGAAAAAGGTGGAGGAGAGGAATGCAACTTCATTATACATTATTTACCTATGAAGCTTCATTTAAATGACTGTAAGTGACAGTGAGAACTAGAGAGCTTACAAGACCTGGGGAGAAAATCTAAAAAATATGATTCAGTAATGAAAACTAAAAAATAAAATACTTAAGGGAAATAATCTGAAACACAAGTATACTATAGAAGGAAGATAGTGTTTGGAAAGCACTGAAAAAGAAAAGAAATACTTAGGACTAGTAGTGAACAGTAAATTAAATTAGGGCTTGCAACATGATACTGCACTGGGAAAACAAACAAATGTGATTTTGGCCAGCATGTACAAAGGGATCACAGTCAAAGTGAAGCAGTGGAATTGCATCAGAGGAGACAAAGCATTTCAGAAAATGCCATAGAAAATAATGGATTAATGTAAGGTATACAAGGTTAAAATTCAAAGTGATGTGAACAGGTGCAGCTTCATAAAATTTAATAATAATGTACCTCCTTTTTCTAGAATTGGATATGATTCACTTAGTTCAGTAATTCTGTGACTTCTTAACTCCCATAAAGACAGTAGACTCTTTGGAATTGATCCTGAAGTTTTAAAGTAGACTAGCATTGGTAAACAGCGCTCAGTGGATCGTTGTGCAGTTTTTATGTTCTCAGTTTTTCTGTTTCCCAGTTTATGAGCTATGTTTCTTTAAGTACCCATGGGAAACTGAATATGTTTCAGGCCCAACTGTTAGCTAGCCCAAAGACTGCAGGCAACTCCCAAATTTGCGTAGTCTTACAAGTAAAGATGGAAGAGCTCATCGGCAGCCCACAGCAGGCACACAAAGCAGGCATATCCTGTCTGCCCTTCTGACTGCTGAAAGGCAGACATGTACAACTAGAATTCTAGCTAAAACACTTTGCTTGAACTTTAACTCTTTTGTTCTGAAAAGTTACAGTCATATGACATTTTTTAATATGGAATTTCTCAAAGCTTCTTATACCATTTTCACATGACAAACCCCTGCTTAGGCTTGTAGTTGCCTAAGGATTCAGGAAAGAAGCATTGGAATGGTTTCAGCATTCTTTCAGTCCAGAAAACAGCTGGTCACATTGTGTGACACAACTGCTACAAAAGACTGAGACATGGGCTGTTAACTTCACTGTCTTTGGCCTGTCAGAGAGCATGCATGACATATGTTACTGGTCCAGATCCTTTGCTAACCCGTGCCTTTTCTGCTACAGGTGTGCAAAGTATCAGCACACGTGTACTTAGAAATTTCTTTCTGCGTGTGTATCATTGAATTTGTGCTGTGCACTCACTTTATAGCAGTGAAATTACAAGATATTGGGCAGCAGAGAAAGAGGAAAAATGTTTGCAGTCTACACCCTGCTACAGACATGATTGCTTCAAAACCCTCTTGTCAAGCTAGGCACCCACAGCACTGACCAGTGGTCTCACCAGTTTGGAGAGAAATGAGCAGGGCAAGGATGATAAGGAAAACAGTCTGCTATCTACTATAATTAAAAGTAAACCCCAACAACCTATCTGATCTGTCAGAGGAGACAGGGTAAGCATGTGCAAGGCCAGTGCTGCGTGCTCTTAAGTAAACAAACAAACAAATGCACATGAACACAGAACAGATGTTTGATTCATAGGAGCTTTAAACCAGTGGGGTCACTCCTTGAATGTCTGCCACTTTCCATGTGGCAGTATATAAATCACACACACAGTCTGTAATCTATATAAAAATCTCTATAGCCTAGACAGAGGACAGGACTACAAATTCATAGCCCAGGGAAATTTGCTGATAGTATGGAGCATAGTAGCACACTGATGGAAGAACTAATTTCAAGTTCAAATAAAAGTTTTTAATTTGCAGTGTGAGTTGGCTGCTGTCTGTACCATATGTGTCTTTCAAAGTAATAAACAAACATAGTGTATACACAGGTGACTGCAGTGGAGTTACAGTGGGATTATTTTGAGAGAAATTGTAAAATAGGGGGATATTTTAATCAAATACCAGTTAAATGTGGAGAAGAAATTAAACAGAAGAAGAAAAGCCACCAGGAGAATTCGCAATACAGGTGAAAGAGTTGAATGAGTGTTTCAGTGTCTGAACTGAGGTAGAAATGTCTTTGTTTTTGCATATAAACCCCTTTCTCAACAACCTGTTTTAGCACGTGGGAAGGCACAAAAGAGGAACAGAAAGATAGAGAGAATGATGACAAGCTATAAATCTCAATGCTTAAATTAAGTGGTAGGGCTAGAAATACAGTACAGTGTGTCACTTGTTACCGTGTGACAAATGGTGCTCCATTTGCTAAAGTCATTTACAACTGGCCATTAATAAAGAGGCTCGGACAGGGGATGCCACTTGCTAAAGTTCTAAAAGGAAAGTGGTTAAAAGTAACTGGAAGTCTAAGTATACACCTCAGAACACTGGATGAAAAAGGATTTACTTCTTGTTCTTAAACATAAACATTTAACTGATAATGTGCACTGCTTCCTCTAGGATTATAAAATCTGACCATAACAGACAATCCTCCAGATGTGTTTAAGGAGAAATTACTGGGAAAACCTTACCATGAAGTAGTTATTAAGAAGCTTTACTCTTCATAAGAGTAAAGACAGAGGTTTGTAGAACATTCTCTCTCCTAAAAACTTAAAGACCATTTTAGCAATCCCATTCAGAAAAATATCCCCCCCAAAAATCTCAGTGGAAATCTACCTACTCCTCTCAGTGCAAGACCTTCTTCTCTGTAACACTCTTTCTGAATTGGTTTATTGCATAATTAAAATTCAATAGTCTGATAAGTGGATAAAAATATTATGGATGTCTAGGTCTACCAGATGGTTAAAGGTGGATTTGAATGTGCATATCAAACTCTTGGAGCCCACACAGACACACAAGCAATGTAAAAGAGGAAACCCCTGCCCCAGCTTCACTGGAAATTTTGTTTGGGGAACTCAAACAAACAAATGCCACTTTCATCCAAATGAGAAGCAATACTTAACAGACACTGCATACAAATGGTGAGCTACATTATAAATAAGTAGTCTCAAATTGTAATAGCAGGTTATCAGTACATTAATAGAAACAATATACATTTTTACCTATGAAAGAGATATAAGAAAGGGACCAAGGACTATTATGAGTTGTTCTGTTTAATTAATGTCTTTTCTTTCAAATTACTGTGTGGAGTTCACAAATCACTATACTACACCTTGCAGTATTTCAGGGAAACTGATCTTTCCTGATCACTTACGCAGGAGAAGCATTATTATTAACATTGCTCTGACGTGGATAACTTTTGCAGCAGCCACTGTCTTCCACATTCTTTCTGGTAACCTTTTAATTATTATGATAATTGTAAGCAAACAACATGAAACAAATGGCAAAATAAGCATGGCCAGACTGCATCTTGTTTTGCTTCTTTTCCAAACATTTGATTGGTGTTTGGTCAGGATGGCATTTGATTTTAATTTGTCAGTCCTAGAGGAAAACCAGCACAAGCTAATGTTTTGTCCAAATGCAGACAAAATCGGCATGTAATTACAAGTTGTTTCAATGCATTTATTTTCAACAAGTAATTTGATACTCCTGTTTTTCAAAAATTAAGATGTCGCAGATAAATAATCACAGCACTTCAAGTTTGCTTCTCAAAAATACCTAAAATCTTTCTATGATTTTTATTTGGATCTTATGTGTGTGTATATATATATATATATATATATATGAAAAAAAAATTATAAACATGAACTTTAAAAATGTTATATAAGCTTCTGTAATGGAAATGAAGTTGGAGATAATAGAGCAGTTAAAGCCAAACAGACGTTAAGATTAATATCTAGTAAAGTCTACATAAATGTCTACATAAGTGCAAGGATATTCAGGTTTGCCACATTTGTATTTTTTTCCAAAGTACTAGACTACATACTGTCTGGACATTGGAGCTGGCTTGTTAGCCCTGTTCAAGATTTACTGTAGTGAGATCTATACATATGAGGGACAACTTTGCCACTCTTCAGCAGAAAATGTTATATCACAGATAGTTTGAGATGTGTGTGCCACGGATAGATAACTAAAGGAGGTTTAAAGCATAGTATGGTCTCCCCANTAGCCTTAAACCAGCACACCTGAATTTAGAATGAAGTAATGCTAAAGAGTGAAAAATGGAGAAAAGAAAAAGGAGACTTGGAAAAATTTGGTTCAGTTGATAAAAAGCGACAAAAGGACGGACTCAATCTTAAGTAGTAAAAGGAACTTTCAAATGTCAGATTAAAAGCTCAATCTTACTATAATCAAAGAAAGTGTCCTGTAAAGGTAACTAAACTAATAATGGTTTTACTTCAAAATATTATTGCTGGAACCTGTAAACTTACATAGCAAGAATGACAGGTAGACTGTAATTATTGTATAATACAAGCAAGTATCAATGACATTCTGGTATCTATGTAAGTTAAACTATAAACAGTCATACATAATGGCAGGAGGAATATTTGGAGGAATTTCAAGCACAGTTTCAAATGTTGGGGTTTTTTTTTTTCTGCACTAAAACATTTGTCTACAAAACAATATCGTTTAATGGTTTTGCTCCCAAATGTCAACATTCTTTGGGCTATCTTGTTTTAACTACCAAAAAACTGCTGAACTGATCTACCGTAGAAAGTATGGCAAATAAAAGTCAGTATTATTTTTCTATCAACACACAAAGAGAAATTGCATCAATGTTACTGAGAGATGGAAATGTCTCACAAGTGAGCAAACAGATGCCAGTTCAATTAACACTTTAGCTGTGTGATGAAATAATATTAGAATTTGACATGCTGTACAGAGAAAAAAATAACGATTTTTTGGTAAATGTCACATCTGTAAGTTTTGACAAGCCCTGTTGATTACAGGCTGAAGTGTGATTAAAGGCAAGCTGAACTGTATAAAGTTTTTTCAATTAGATCTGATAAGCTTAATTGATTGGAATTTCATAGCAAACTTACATTTTGTTATTGAAAGACCGTGAGAGTACAATCCTATTCAGCACTCATTCTCCAATGCATTCTTTGTTTGAGAGGGCCTGACAGTTTACTATCTACCTTCTTTTCAGAGGCTGTTGTTGATGAAAAGGCTCACTATTGTGATTATGATACTTTTGAAGTGTGAAACTTAGAACCTAAAAAGACAATGAATGAAAGAGTATGCTGGGCTACGACACAGGTACATTCTTCACTTAAACCACGTATCTACAGAAGTGTTATGAAACAATTATGTCTTAGATCATTAATATTTATGCATGCATTAATAAATAAGTGGCAAGGAAAGAAAAGTTTTAGGTGCATAAACAATAACCTGCTGTTAGATAATATAGGCAAGTTGAAAGAAAAATGTTTCTTTGGTATAGTTATTCCTTCATACAAAATAAGTACTAGTGGTGATTTTAGATCTAATAGGTTGGATATAGAGGGAAGGCACAAAAATTTAGAAGAAAGTGAAATAAATGAGTTTAAGAAAATTAGCAGAACATGTAAACTCCCTGAATACTGATCAGATAGATCACTATTTCTATATGATCTTTTTCTGCTCCCTGCTTGCAGATGCTTTACCCTCTCTTTGTTTTCTGGGGTAATGGTAGTTTAAATTTTAATGCTATAAATCTTAGGTTATGACTTTAAACAGCAGCTATTAATATTTATTGGCAAATTCAATGTCCATCTAAAAAGGGGCTGTATTTGAATGGTCTATACCTCTTCCTTTGGTTTTCAATTAGGACCACGGAGGGCATATTAATTATTTGAAAAGATCATACTACTTTTATCTACTGGTATGTTGCCATCTACTGATATCTGTCTTGGCCTATTTTCCCTTGTTTTAATCTTTCCAGATTCAGACAGTTTGTTGGATGTACATATATATGCAACATGAAATGTAAAAAAATATGTATTTTAAGAAGGCAAGAGAAAGTATTTTTCCTTGAAACTTTAAGTCAGACTTAGAATCAATACAAACTGGTGCAGCTCCATTGGCTTGAGTGGTGTTACCTGATTTTTTGGTAGCTAAGAATCTGACACAATATTTTGGTTTCATTGTTGGTATTTTGCTCGTTTCTTTTTATTGAATGTTGCAGCAGAAGATTGCTTTGGCTGTAAATATAAATAGCAATGCCTGTAAAATAGCATTCATATACTCTGGCAGTGTATAGTATAGATAGGCTTAGCAGATACAAACCCATGTGTGTATTTTTTAAGGAGGATGAAAGAATACATGAAATACTGAACGGCAGGACTGAAGTGATTCATAACTTGCTCTTTGCACTGCTGTGAGTTGTCATTTGTTCACAACTTCAGCACAGTCTTGGGATTCACAAGAGTTTATGTATTAGCACAGCATGATTTCTGATCCCACTGAAAACTGCACAGAAACATACATGCTTCAAGTCTTTGGTTCTTTCCACGCAGTAAAAAAATGCATCTGTGACCAGTTAAACTGCATACTAACTCCTTCAATCAAATGAGTATAGGTGCAATCCCTACTCTGCTTCAGAAGGGGATAGTCAGTCTGTGGAAGGGAGCATGGAGATCAGACCTGTGGTAGAAAGAGTTTTGTGTCTGCATTGCCAAAGAGAAAATACAAGGAGTGGTCTTGCAAATCCAGAGGCAATCTCCATGCTCGAACATGCTGTCTGGTAGCACCTATGGAGAAAATCTTGTGTCTTAAGGATAAGTTACAAGAATCCTTCTTCTGGGAAGATGACACGGATTGACACTTTTCATGCCTAAGCATTAAGGCTGTTCCACTGGAACAGTATACTGGAGCTATCAGTTGATAAGTTGAAGGGAAATGTGTGTGCATGGTCCGAGAATGATAAAACAGGTTAATATTACAACTACTTGAAAAAAGAGCTTTACATAAATTGATCCCACCAGTTCTGACAACTAGTTGCTTACATTTCATGTTTCCTTGTTAGCTGGCAGGGAAAAGTGGACCCACTTTTGAGGTCCTGTTGATTAGGGGGAGTTTAAAGACTTTCCTTTACTAAGGAAGGGATGCATTTAAAGAAGGAAGGAAAGAAAAAGGCTTATCATCCTTCTGTCATCACCAATAGAAAGGAATTTGACCTTTTGATTGAGTTGTTTTCTTGCTTTGTTTAGTAGTGAATTGTCATTTGCAACGGGCCTCTGCCATCCATGAAGTCTTAAGCTCTCTCCTATAGAGATTTATGCTATGGAAGGAATGCACATCAGTAATAAAGATCAACGGGATTATAGTTACTTAACTGGACTCTGGCTAATAAAATTAACTAATAGATTTAAAAGAGTGTTTTGTTTTCTTTTGCTTACTATTACCAACAATATTTTCACTCTGACTTCATGCCAGGAAAAAGAATTACTGGTTTCCAAAGCTTTTAGTGAAGTATGCTTCTTTCTACATTGTGCCTCTAAATTTAGGAAGCATAAACTCTTTATGACTGTTCAAATATAAATTAAGCAGACAAAGTGGTAGCTACATTTTACAATACAATGTAATTTAGGATTGCCTTGTGCTATCGCAGCTTCATTAGAGTACCAAAAACAAAACTCAGAGAATGTTTCCTGTTTGTTTTTAAATTTTTGTCCCTTAAGATTTTAGCAAAGGAATTTCATATAAGACACCAGCCCATAATTCCTTCCCTTCTGTAATGTTTACTTTTGCCCAACCCATTTCACATTTGTATATCACACTAACACACTTGCAGTTATTTGAAATTATATTATGTATTTTGCCTTCTGAACATTAATTGGAAGTAACAACAGAATCTTAAGCAGTAACCCAGCTGTCTCCTCAGTATCATTAAGCCTAAAGAGTTATTGGGAATGCACAAAACTACAAAGGCATTGTAAAGAAATGATTTCATCTGTATATGATTTTAATCAAGCTTGGCTTGCTGTTAAAAGGCTTGTTTAATGAAGACTGCATTTCCCGTTTGAGAGTCCCAACCATGTATTTCAGTATCAGCCAATCAAGGCTTATTGCTGTAACAAGAGTTAGAGGGTTTAGCACCAAAAAAGAAAAAAAAAAAAAACCAACCCCCAAAAAGACATCACTAAAAAACCCCACGAAAGCCTCAGCACCCAAAACTGAACTAACCAACTAACCAACTAACCCAAAAAAAACCCTTTTAAAAATTTCAGTCCATTTCTGATAATTTCTTTAGAAAATGACAGACAAAAAAAAAAATCAAACTGATAATTAGCCAAAAGTCTGCTGGAACATATATAAACTTATATAAATTAAACAATATTTTATTGCTATAATTTTTAATGCAGTTATATAATTAAAAGAATCAGTTAATCTGGATTCTTTTCATCTGCTACATTATTATTTCTTCTACTGTAATGTTACTGATTTTAAAAAGTCAAGGTTCTTGCAACTAAACTCTCATGAATGTAATATGTGGATACTGATTCAATATTTCTAATGCAAATACAGAGAACCACTTTGCAGGATGATGGAAATATAAGATGGTTTTGTCTAACGCTAACTGAAAACTGAAACAAATGTCTTTATCTTCTAACATTAGGACCTGCTCCTGCAGGCATTAATATTATTTGTAGAAAAAAACCCAAAACACATAAAGGAATACTTTGCTAATGATCCCAGGTCCTGATTTTAATAGCATTAATAAAATGAAGTAAACTTCTACATCTGTCTCAGTGTTTGCAGTCAGGATTCATGCTTTAGTGCCAGACTTTGAAAACTGCAATTCACACAGATTGTTCCTTTGAAGTTAATGAGATATTTATATGAGTAGGGGCTACTCACTTGAGTTAGTGTTTTCTGGTTGGAGCCTTAGTCCTTTCTGTTGCCAAGCTTACTTAAGTTTATAAGACCATCCATTCCAACACATTTTGTTTAGTTAAACTGAAGTACTTCATTTTTAAGGAAAAAAGTTATATTGCCAAAGAGTATAAACAGGACTAACTTTGACTAATATAAATATTTGAAAACCAGAACTTCGTGTTACATGTTATAGAAACAATTGTAATGCAGATGACAGAGGGAAAAGTGCTTTTATAGACTAGATGGTTCAAGCAGAGAATAGCACCGAGGAAATTTAAAAAATAAATATGAGGAAATCTATCTTCTAACAGCCAGCATATTTGGATCTGGTTCAGGGTATTTTTGCCTAACAATTAACAGGAATTTCTTTATGTTTCCATGTCTGTAGCACATTATTTAAACCTTAAGCCTCTCTAATTAAGAGGTATCATTAAATTTATTCCTATTGCTGCTTTAAAGTTTATTTGCTAATAAGCAACTGGACAAGGGATGTGTGAAATGAATAGTTGAAGAAAAAGTCTGGCAGCAAAAGAGAGGTCTGGAGGGTGAAGCTGGTTTATTAGGCACTGTTTGTCATGAATGGGTCTACTGCACGTACAAAAGCAAATCCCACTACCTTAGAAGATTAATTCTGAAGGAGGCACTCGTGGGTCAAAGTATACATAAGCGTGTGCCTAATCTCAGAGAAATCAGGCTATTTTCTCACAGCAATTAAGCAGAGGTCTAGGGTTTCACCCAGAGTGTATTTAAACACAGGATACAATTAAACCCCAAAGTATTAATATCTGTGCCGCGCGAAATTGCCCAGGAAATAGATTTTGCCCTTTTTCAAATGGAAAGCAAGGCAAATTAAGGAGGATGACTTTATTTGAGTAAAAATTATCCCAAAACAAATGTAAGCAATTAATTTTTAACTGTTAATTCCTTATGTACGCCCCCCACCTCCCACCCTCCACCCCCTTTTTTCCTGCTCACGTAATTTACTCTGAAATATCCAGTGTTTGGTGTATGTAAGTGATCAATGCCATTTCATTAAAAAAAAGCTTTGTTTTCATGGCTAGTATAATTTCTGTGAGACAACAGTTTAACAAAAGCATTAAAAGAAAAAAAAATGAATAAAATGGTGTTCTCTACTGGCAATCTTTATGATCAAGGAAAAGAGTGGCCATAACATCTTATTCAGCAAAGCGCAGTTACAAAAGGTCTCTTTCCCCCTTGATGTCTGCAGATTATTGAGCACTATGAGTGGAAAGAAGACTGTGACTTATAGAAATTTAATGACAATTCAACATCTTTCTAAAGAAAAGGGGAAAACTCCTCTAAACACACAAACATGATTTTCATTGCATATACATTTCTCTGTATAAATGTACTAAGGATGAAATGTCTTAAGGTCTTTTACAGCTCCCTAAAAATCCTTTCTGATTTTGCAGTCTCTCACATTATCATTTAAAATGTCTGTTGCCCATCTATGATACCTAAGGAATCTATTTCAATTCCAAAACACTTTATAAAAACAAAAATGATCAATTTCCCCCCCTCACTTTAGATGAATGGCACTTCATATCAGAAGAAGCATTTATATACAAAGTAACACTGCACTGTGATAAATCTTGTCCCCTATATTTTTACACTTAGAATTGTTACAGCTTTACTACCGCGGCAATGTGCATATGAACACACTAATTGTACATCTCAAAGATTCTATGTTTTGAGTTTTAGTAATTCTGTGAAAAATCATAGCATTTTGAGCTTTCAAATCAATCTGTTGCATTGGATGTTAATAAATGCCCTAAATATTGATGTAACACACAGAGAAATTTAAAAAAAGAAACAAGAAAAATTAGTTCCCACTGATCACATTGGTCAGCAAGACACTGTTTTAACCTTTAAAAATGCAGCATATCCCAAAACAAGTTACTTCTTACATAAATGCTCTTCTTGAGTGCAAGTGACCTTTTAAATGATTATATCTCAGCACTTGCAACAAAAAGAATTTCACCTATCACCTTTACACCGTTGATGTGCTGCATTGGGTGAATCCATAACCTTTTCACAATATGTAACATGTTGCAGAACACAAAATTACTTGCTAACTTTAATTAGATCCCTTCAGAAAAGTCCTGCTGACCTCTTCAGAAAGAAATCTTACTAAATGAAAAAAATATATTGCAAATCCTTCCACATTTGATATAGATCTAAGTGAATCTCCAACTATTTCAGAAAATTATCTTTCACAGAACTGAGTAAGTTTGCTGCTGTAGATTATTCAGAAGAAGGGTTTTTGATAAATATTAAAAAATATTCTTGTGTAAATTGCAATCCTTTCTTTCCCAAGCAGTTTCTAAAGGCCTGATGGAAGAAGTCTTGAAACAAGCCTAAAACCAGTAACCTAATTAAGTCCTCTAGATTGTAAACTTTCCAGAATTTCTGTTCTTCAAAGAAGAGATTCCACAACAAAACTTAGACACATACTACTTTATTCAATTTACCTTATAAAAGCACCAAACTTTCTGAGAAAACACGATCTAGACCAAAACAATAGCTATAAAAGGACTCTGATCACTGAAACAAATAGCAAGACTGCCCCTAAGCCAAACTCACTACTGTTGCATAAGTGATTATAGTTGGCATAGAGTTGTGACCTCTTTGCTCAGTACAAAATCACAACAATGATTTTAAACTTTGAATTATATTAGGAGCAAAATCAGACATAATATGTACCACCTTCAAAGTCCCTGGTTAATTTAAAGGGACATAAGAGTTTGCAAATTCTTTTTCACTCAGTTCAAGTTAAGGATCAGACTTCTAAAGGCAGTTAATTTTTCTGATTGTAAAAAGAAATTCAGTAAGAACTCTACACACATGTAATAATGGTTACACATGTGCATGTACACATTAATATGAGCATGCACTTCAAACAGGCAGGAAATAGATTCAGTTCACAAGCAGGCTGAAATCTGTAAAGACTACAAATCTTTGAACTTGCCTTCTGTAAGACACAGGTGCTACAGTTCATTTTTGATGCCACAATGATCATAATTATTTACTATGTTCTCTACAGTAGGAATTGAAGAGGAAACAAATCTTGATGTGTTTTTGTACTGAGATAATGAAGATAAAGTCTTTATGAAGACAGTGAGCAGTGTGATGAAATTTTGAGTATAAAATTTGTTGCTGTCTTTACCATATTTTTCTTTTCTTTTAAATCCAGTTCATATATGGCTAGAAAGAAGCATATTTGAAATTAAATTTATTTCTGTCAGGGAAGTGTGCATTAAAATTTAAAAAAAGCCCTCGATAACAGAACTACAAAAGCATCTTTCATTGTTTTTGTTTTTAAATGTTAGTTAATGATCTTGCCATAGATCCAACCTCCTGCTGTAAAATCAAAATTAGTGTCCAATGACATGCTGAAGTACTAGAACAAGCAGAGAAATGGAGAGCATAAGAAACATGGAAGTTGCTGTGTCTTTCTCTAGACAAAGGATGTGAGTTATCTGATTGGTTTGTAATCACAATGTTAAACAAACAGCAGTAAGGCTAAACTAATTCAATGTCAAGTCTACATGCCATCCGGGCTGGTTCATTATGTGCATTTGTGACAAACAATATGGAAGGGACAACTGTACTGAATCAAATAACTTGCAACAGTTTACGCTCCTATAAAACTATTTACATTTTGTCAAATGAATATTTATAACAAGTGGCTTTCCCTTCACAAACACTATAGCTCGAGCAGCTCCCATTCATTATTGTATTTAGGAAGTACAAACACTAATTCTGTGAGTCAGTGACACAGCCTGTTGTAACTTGGCAGAAAACAAGGCCTGCAATACTAATATAAAATGTAGGAGAAGCATGCTGTTGCTTCCAGTTTTTTAAATGTCCTAGCCTTTTTATGTCTCCAAGTCGCAGGAATTCAGTTTCAATATTTTATCTGCCCTTCAGCATAGCATGCCTCAATGAAACAGCCAGTGAAGTTTATTTTGCACTTTATCAATACAGTGTAAACCAGCATGTGCTTACCTCCATGGGGTTACTGAAACCCAACTTGTCTGTGTGCACAGACAGCACTTTGGCCACAGATGTGACTGGTTAACTCTACAAGCAAGGAGGATAAATCCACACAACAATACTTCATTCACCAAGGAAATCTGCTGTGGATTACAGCTTCTCTATGGTTACGTCTGTTCTTAATTTACTGCTTTTATTCAGTTTTCAACCATAAATGAGCCCCTTATGAGGCATTCACTATGCAAAATTGACAACTCTTTTTATCTACTTGAAAAATATTTTTGGATAATAATTTATGGTTAAGAAATATTTTAATCAGTTTGAATAGTTACTTTATATTCTTCCAGTACTTAATGATGCAGTATTCCCTGTAAAACTGGAGAGCTGGGCAATCTATTGATTTCACATATATATATATAACAAAACACAGCAGTCTTGGCCATACAGAAATACAAATTTAAAACCTGCATATATCATGGGAATGGCATTGTGTTTTGGTTTTTTTTTTTTTAAAACCTCTTAAACAGCATCTCATGAGGATATACTAAGCCAGGACTGTGACTAAGGGTCCTGTGGATGGGAACACAAAGAAAGTCTTTTGGCAGGCATGATATTTTGTTTATGGCCTTTTTTTCCCCTTGGTTGTTGGGGGTTTTATGTGTTTGTTTATTTTTTTAAAGTTTCTGATAGATGCAGATTTTAAACACTATTCAACAGAGAAAATGTGAAGCTGTCTGTAATGTTGGGGAGGGTTACTGCATTATTTATGTTTTATGTATGAAACTGAAATGTGAGCATGGGTATTTTAATCTTGTTTCATCATCAAAGATAGTCTCTCAATTTGTATGCCGAATTAATGTGCTATCTTCTTCATAAATGCCATCTAAAGGGACTGATTAGCATTGGGCACTAAACGATGCTTAGGAAAGAAGGTTGTGAGTAAGCAGAGCTGCCTAGGAAACTAGCAACGTGCTGCAAAGCTGCTGGTGTGAAGGTATATTTTGTCACATGCCAATATCATCCTTTCTATCAGTTCTGACATGTGTCCTCAGAGGGACATCATCTATTGAAACCATAATAGGCAATAGAAGGAAGTCAGCCATATGAATGATATGGAATATTCTTATTAATTGAGACAATAGCAATGGGGCTTTAAAAAGCCTTCCAAGATGACAGAGTCCCCTTTGCATTATTTTAGATTAATTTAAAGTGTTGGCACACAAAGCTTTACAACTTCATTCTTGGCAGAATATGAGTACTTTCAGACTCATTGATACTTAGGGATTCTTCACTATTACAGAGTAAACTCCCTGTAGATAAACAAAAGAAAACATTTGAATGAGGTGCTTGCAGTGTTTTCCTCATTAGCAGCTACAGTGTCTTGAGCAGAGAATGAGTGTTTTGGGAAAAGCATTCTTGGCATTAACAAGAAAGGACATTGCTTTTACAGGCAAGAACACTTTATAGCTTTCTGAAACATCCTATCACAATGCCATATGTAATCCAAATAAAAAAAAATACAACTGAAAGGAAAATTAAGTGTTAGAGTACTTTAAAAATAAGTGCGCTTGTATATAAATACAACGGAGAAATACGGAACTGATTTTAGTTTGGTTGCTTTAAATATTGCCCCTGATGTTTTATGGATTACAGCTCTTCCTTTGTTTGCTATTTAATTGCAACTGGTTTCGATTCCTTTATGGAAAAAAAAAAAAAAAGAAAAAAACAAAAGAAAAAAAACAAAGAAAAAAAAACAGACAAAAAAAAGAAAAAAAAAAGAAAAAAAAAGACATCTTTGTTTAAGACAGAACATCCCCGTTTTCATTTAGAGAATGCCATCAGAATTTTAGGTGTAGGAAGACATTTTCTGCTTGCATGTAAGATTCCCCTGGAATGGAATGGATAAAACACCATGGAAAATACTCAGCTCTACAATCATAGGGACTCTGCCAGTGAGTCTTTGTAGCCTTCTCAGTATAGAACTTGCCTGAGTTAGATAGAGGTTACCTTTTAGTTGTGTCTGCATGCATGCACACAAATTCATTCGTGTGCCACAAGTGCAGCACTGCTGTAACAGTCTGTATGCCCTCTTAATCTGTATTTATGAACAGAAGTTTTAAATTTAGCTATTCAGTGGATAGCCGCAGGGCTACTATCAGTTATGTTTGGTACCACGATCCAAACTTAGCACTTACGTCTCACTTATTATGTAGAGTTTTAATGGATGGCAAAACCTCTAAAAGCTTCATGAGCCTAAGAACTCAGGAACTTCTTCAGCATGACAGATGCAAGTGTCCAAAGAAGAAAAAAAAAAAAAAGTAATGCCAAAGCAGTAAAAGTTGCTGCTGTTCTGAAGTGCCAAACTGGCTTGAGAAGAGCCACCTGGATTTGGATTATTGAACAGCAGTTTTGTCTTTTGCTGCCCTACAATCTCTATTACTGCTAAAATACACACACACACAAAAAAACAACCAAAAAAAACCAGGGCAGAATTTCCCTCTAAAAATAAAATTCTTGGATACTTGCATGCATGCATCAACTCCATGGTGACTAGTTCTGCCACAGTATGGAAAAATTGGAGCTGAAGCTGCTGTTTGGACATAAAATGCTTCTTTAGCACCTGAACATTTTATGGATTTATGCCCACAGGACTGAAATTGCAGAGAGGTGCAACACAGACACCCCAAAGCAGCTGACATCTCCAAGCTGGCCTTTTTGTTCATGATTTTGGATGAGGCAACCATTTTATTGCCATTTTTACCTGCCTCCTAAATGCAGTTGTCTCAAGGTCTGAGTAGCAGGGGCTACTGAACATCACATTGCTCCAAGCCACATGGCTGTGGTTTTGCCTAAGAGATGACTTTCACAAGCAGCAAGCTAAATCACCTACCCATGTTCTCCAGCATAAATACACAAAAAAATAATGCTGCAGGTTTGAATTAAACTGACAATGACAAGGACACTACAACTTAAGATCCCCAGTCACTGCAAAATCAACTTTTACTCATATGTGTTGCAGTTAAGAATGGATCTGTCCTAGGATACTTGACAGAGGTAGCTAATCAAGTGTAATCTATCTGACCCATATGGCACCTGAGCCAGCCTCTGCTCTTTCATAATTTACATTTCAGAGCAATGTACTAATTTGAATCCTACCCCTCATCATAGTGTATGTATGAGCAAGTGATAGGCAGAGGATCATTTAACACTGAATTCTCCCAACACATTGAAATTACAGAACCACCTGTGCTAAACAGGTTCTCCTTTCTGAGCCGCTGCAAGAATTGAAAGCATCTCAGGAGTCAACAAAAGCTGTCAAGTCTTATTTGATGTGAAGAAATGCAGTGTTAGGTTATGACAACCTCTTTGGGCAACCTGCTCCAAAATCTAATTTTCACAGCGTAAAGCAAAAAAAAAAAACAACCAAAAAAACAAAAAAATCTTGCATCTAGTAAAAACCTCTGATAAGTCTCATGATCCTATTGCACAGTTCTGTAAAGAGCCTGGGAAAATCTTTTCTGTAACCTCATTGTAGATATTGGGGGGCCACTGTTAGACCCCCTTGGAGCCATCCCTTCTTCCAGGGTGGGCAAGCCCCAGTCCCTCACCTCTCCTTACAGGCTGAGTGCTCCAGCCTCTGGTCATCTTGTATGCCCTTCACTGAATTTGATTCCATTTTTCAATGTCTGTTTTGTGCTGGTTCCCCAAAACTCATCTAGCAAATCCTAATCAGAGAGAAATAATTACTTCCTTTGATCTCCTGGCTATTCTTTTGGCTGTATAACCCCTTTATGTTGTTGGTCTTCATTACTGCCAGAACACACCGATGACTCTGGTATAGCCTATTGTGCAATAAAATCCCCAGCTCCCTTCTAGAGCTGCTGTGTAGCAGCCCACACCCTATATTGATTCAAGAGCATTTTTTTTTCCTGGGTTTGGGGCTCTAGATTTGTTCTTGCTGAAAGTAAATAGGTCCCATTGTCCCAGTTCATAGAATCATAGAATCATAGAACGGTAAGGTTGGACCTCAAAGATCATCTAGTTCCAACCCCTTGCCATAGGCAGGGACACCTCCCACTAGTACAGGTTACTCAAGGCCTTGTCCAACCTGGCCTTGAACAACTCCAGGGAGGGAGCCTCCACAACCTCCTTGGGCAACCTGTTCCAGTGCCTCACCACCCTCCCTGGAAACAACAGTTCCTAGTCTTTTCAGGTTCCTAGACCAGCAAAATTGATGACTGTCTCCTCCTCCAGGTCATTGGTAAGTAAAGGTACAAAACAGTGCCAGTATAGATCACAGATGACCTACACTTTACAAGCAGAGCATCAACCATGGGCCATTACCTTTCAGCCTGGATGATCCAACCAGTTTTTCTCCTTAGTGTTTCACTCATTTAAACTGTGATGTCCCAACTTCAAGGGAAGTTATTTTGAAACCCCTGCTAAGATCATTGTAGATGATGCTCTCTACATCCCCTGCCATCTACAGATCTACTCATTTCATCATACAGGGTAATCGGCTTGGTAAAGCATGATTCACTTTTGTAAATTCCTGTTGGTTATACCCAATCACCTTCTCCTTCACGTGCCCAAAAATTGCTTCCAAGTTTGCTCAATTATGTTCCCAGGGACTGAAGTAAGGATGACCAGCCTTGGGATGTTGTTTTTTATATGGTCGAAGACTTCTGTCTCCCTTCAGTCTTTGGCTGCCTTCCTTGATCTCTATGACCTTTTGAAGATGCCAGAGAAAGGCCTGTTCACCAGTCACAATGAGGCTGGTTTATCAACGAGTTATCTCAGCACACCTGGATGCCTCCCATCTGGTGCTGTGGACTGCTATGAGTCAAAGTTTCTCAAGATAACTCTAACTTGATTCTCTCCCACTGCTGCCAATTTCTGTCTTTCAATCCTGTGTGTCTAGTCAGAGACATGAGAGACGCTGTCATTGAAGAGTGGGGCAATGAGTTACAGCCTTATCTGCATCTGCTGCTACTATTTAGCAGCACTCATTTAGCAGCAAGTCCATGTTATTCCCGTTTACTGCTAATACAGCTGTAGAAGCTCTTCCTGTTGACTTTGATATCTCTTGCTAGGTCCAAGTTTAGCTTTGCTTGTCAGTTTCAGCTCTAGCTGAGGCTTGCATTTCCTAATAGCTTTCCTGCTTGCCTAGGCAAGGCTTCTACATTTCTCCTTAGCATCCTGTCCTTTCTTTTGTATATGTGCGCTTTCTATCTACATCCCATTTGCACTAGAACTCATGACTGGAGTTCCAGTCATCCTTGTTTAACCAAAATGTTCTGTTTTCATGAGTGATGTTGTGCTTTGATAAGGCTGTCCTAGCAGTTGTGCCAGCTTTCCTGAACTCCTTAGTCTCTCAACATTAGCTCCACCTACCAGTTCCCCAGAAAAAGTTATCCTTCAACCAGCCTGCTACTTCTTCCTTAGAAAAGCCCCAAGAGTGACTTGTACTGTTCTTTCATGTAAATGGCACTCCCTCCATTGCCTTCCTCCATGCCTACCTTTCTAAAGTCTGTACTCTATTCATCCTAGCTGCCCTCTAGTTCTATAAGCCATTCCACTGCATCCATCATCACAAGGATGTCATCATTCTGCAACTGTGTGTTGAGTTCCAGATCCTTCTGTTTATTTTCCAGGATGTGTGCTTTTGTGCACAGGCACTTTAGTTTGGGCCTCAGGGTGGGAGATAGCTTTGTGGGGAGCTAGCTTTGCGGGTTATTCTCTTCCTTGTATCAACATACCCTATATACCAACCACCCTAACTTCTATTCCACCACTTAACTACAAGGTTGTTTCCCCAAATCCTAGCTCACATAGTTTAAAACTTTCCTCATGAGATCAACAAGTTTATTGCAATAGCTTTTGGTTGCAATGACTGTATACAACAAGAGCCTTCTACTCCTTTCTTGAAGCATTTATAGCATCATAACAATGATTAATTATGAATATTGGATGTTCTGATAATATGGGAAGAGGATGTTTTCTGCACTGATGGAAAGGTCTTCTAAGACAGCACCTTTGACACCAACACCCTTTACTTCACTATGAAACTGTGCAACTATCAAAGATGACATGGCTAGAGGGAAGGATGACTTTGCATCTATATGCAGGCTCCACGCTGACGCAATGACTCCTTGGTGCCACAGAAGAGCCTGAGAACAGGTCTGACACGTTTCATAATTAGAATATTGCAGGATCAAAAAGTATAAAGATGACTTAAAATCCCCAAGCAGTGCCAAGTCCTGTAGCTGAAGATCTAGTTCTATAAGCCAAGTATCCAGATGTCATTGCTAAGAGTTCACAAATGCAGACTTACAGTGTAAGAAGCTAAAACTTCACCTAAATGATACATTCATATACTGAAATACACATGTTTACTAGCAATAGATTCAGCATAAATGAGAAAGCCATGAGGAGAAGCTAAATGAATGCCAGTTTGCCCCTATCAGCTCATCAGAAAAATGGAATGATGGATCTGGTGAGCAATTGAAGCTTCAGTCTCACAAAATGGCTCTAGTTATAGAGCAGAAATCCTTCTGGTTTAGCTGGCTACTTTATGTTATAGAAACAACAGCTTAATCCTAATTGGCATGCATATCTTTTCTCCAATGATAAATGAAACGAGCACTGAAATGCTGTATGAAATTCATTTTAACTTGTGTCTGGGATATATTGCTGGCATACAGTGTGTGGGGTTGTGCCAGATGGCAGGGTTGGCATCTGCAGAGTTGCTCAGTGGGCATCTCACTACTACTTTTCAGGAAGTAATGCTCCATTTCTTTCTAAGATTGAGCACTAGGAAATAGATTGTAGCTAAAGCTTATTCAGCTGTGTTTTTACTGGAATTATCTGTAACATGCCACACCTTGGCAGCAACTTGCTATAATTTAAGCACCTAAATGTATTAGTAAGGGCCAATCCCTTAGGGGTGCCTTGGGTATTTTTGAAAATTCACTGGAATGAGGGCATTTAACAATAGGCTGCAGCAAATGTAATTGCAGTAAATTGCCAAATACCTTCTCCCACTATCTGCTTTACCCCTCTGCTGAGTATGGAGGAATGGAATGCATACATGCTTCTCAGCTGCTTAAATGCGTAGTTTCAGAGCTGAGATTAAAGATGCCTTGGTCAGCAGTTTACAGTAAAGCCCTCAGAGTCCTTACTGACATGACTGAGATGTGGGTGTGTGTCCCAACCTGCCTGATCCCCAGTGAGAGAAGCACTTCTCCAGCTTGGGGAAACAGTGGAAGATGATTACATCTCACACAGCACTTATACTGCAAAGGAAGCGTGTGCCAAAGACTTCAGTGCCAAAGGCTTAGGTGTTTAAAGATACAAGAATTTACAGAAGTATACACTTGAATTAAGGCTCTTGTCTTTCACCAAAATTAACATATATTTATGAAAAAAACCCTGCTGATCAGAAGCGGTGTGGTTACTAGGTTGAGAGAGGTTCTCCTCCCCCTCTACTCTGCCCTGGTGAGATCACATCTCAAATACTGTGTGCAGTTCTGGGCCCCTCAGTTTAAGAAGGACAGGGAGCTTCTTGAAAGAGTCCAGCACAGAGCCACAAAAATGATTAAGGGAATGGAACATCTTCTTTATGAGGGGAGACCAAAGGAGCTGGGCCTTTTTAGTTTGGAGAGAAGGAGGCTGAGGGGTGACCTCATGAATGTTTATAAATATGTAAAGGGTGAGTGCCAGGAGGATGGAGCCAGGCTCTTTTTGGTGATGCCCAGTGACAGGACAAGGGGCAATGGGTGGAAGTTGAGGCATAGGAAGTTTCATGCAAACATGAGGCAAATTTTTTTTCACTGTGAGGGTGATGGAACACTGGAACAGGCTACCCAGGGAGGTTATGGAGTCTCCCTCTCTGGAGATATTCAAAACCTGCCTGGATGCATTCCTATGTGATCTGCCCTAGGTGATCCTGCTCTGGTAAAAGGGGTGGACTAGATGATCTTTTGAGGTCCTTTCCTGTCCCTAACATCCTGTCATTCTGTGATTTCTCTGAATCTTTCACAGAATCACAGAACCTTAGAGGCTGGAAGAGACCTCCACAGATCATCAAGTTCAACCTCCCTGCCAAGGCAGGATCACTGCACAGGAACACATCCAGGCAGGTTTTGAAAGTCTCCAGACAAGGAGATTACACAACCTCTTTGGGCAGCCTGTTCCAGTGCTCTATCACTTTCACTTTAAAGAAGTTTCTCCTCACGTTGAGGTGAAATTTTCTTTGTTTCAGTTTGTTACTTAAGTATCTTAAAAAAAAAAAAAAAAAGTCAAACATCAAGTATAAAAATGACTTAGACCATTTGAAAATGTTTTCCCCAAGGGCAATAAGGAAAAATATTCCTGTTATGTATGGAACACTGTTAAAAGACGAGAAGTAGAAAATTAGGGAAAATACTGCATTAAAAGAATTATTTTTGAATTTTCAAAGAAAAAGAAGTATAATCATAGAATCATAGAATGATAAGGTTGGAAGGGACCTCAAAGATCATCTGGTTCCAACCCCCTGCCATAGGCAGGGACATCTCCAACTAGTACAGGTCACTCAAGGCCTCATCCAACCCGGCCTTGAACACCTCCAGGGAAGGAGCAGCCACAACCTCCCTGGGCAATTTGTGCCAGTGTCTCACCACCCTCACTGGAAAGAACTTCCTCCTAACATCCATATAAATCTTCCCTCTGCCAGTTTAGACCCATTGACTCTTGTCCTGTCATTGCAAGACCTTGTAAATAGTCCCTCCCCAGCCTTCCTGTAGGCCCCCTTCAGAGACTGGAAGGCTGCTACAAGGTCTCCTTGAAGCCTTCTCTTCTCCAGGCTGAAGAGCCCCAACTCTCTCAGCCTGTTCTCATAGCAGAGCTGCTGCAGCCCTCTGATCATCTTTGAGGCCCTCCTCTGGACCCGCTCCAAGAGTTCCATGTCCTTCCTGTGTTTGGGTCTTAGTCAAAACAGATTGAATGTATGGTTTATGGACAAGAAGGAGAGAATTTTGTGCAAGTCTATTTCACATTAAAACGCTGCTTAATTCTTCCCTTAAAAGTCCAAAAGCACTATGAGGTTGCAGCGACTATAATTAATGGAAAGTAATTTGTAGATATCTAATCACACTTCTTTCTCAAAAACATGCAAAACTAATCTCACAAAACTAAATGCAAAATAACAATTGAAAAAAAAATGTGTCCTTTAGCCTTTGGATAAATTTAAATAAAAATGTGTATTAGATCTGCACATTAATAAAGCCTGTTAAGCTCAGTAGAATACTTTATATTCATCTGTGCTTCATCAAGCAGGTTCATGACCTCTACAGAACTGCAGCAGCTCCCTCTGTTCTGAAAACCACATGGGGGAAGATGGTAAATATTTTTTTGTGATTAGAAAATGTTACTGGAATTGTCATAGAGAAATATTTAACGTGGAGAAGTGTGGTTCAGGAATTAAAACATACACAGTCGGAGAAAAAGCAGCATGGGGCAAATTCTACCCCTGATGACAAGCAAGAAAAATTTAAGGAACGTCTGTGACATTGGAAATACTGTGCCATAGTTACATAGTTATTACTAAGCTCATGAAGATATTTAAGCACCTGCCTAACTTAAACCATCTGAGGATTCTCATTGTTCTAGTTGAGATAACGTGGATGTTTTAATTTAAGGAGATGATTAAATATCTTGCTAAGTTGGCATTGGAGTAAAATGCATTTGAGTGATTTTCTTTGCTGTCAAATATGCATACATCTAAATAACCAAATATGTTAAATATACATATCAATGACATTTGATGAGAAGCATAGGAATGACTATATGCAGAACATTATTCTAAAGTAACACATAAAATATGTGATGCTCAATGAATCAACAATATTTGCAGTTCCTTTTTCAGATTTCCCTGCAGTATGCATACCCATGTGCACTTTACTAGTAATCAATCTGCCTTGCTCTTTTCACAGATTACATACCAACCTAGCTTTTCAAATGTGAGAGCCAAGTGGGTTGCTTAAGATATAAGAACAGAAGCATGGCATTGCGTATCTCATTAAAAAAACCCAAACATGACAAAGAAGGATAAGAATGTCAAAACAGCTCCTTAACAAAAGCAACTTCCATAGGGCTGATTCTAACTCTTTCATCCCATCCAAATTACACCCATGTGGAAGACTCAGAAGACTCCTAGCTCTGCTGCAGTCAGTGCAAATATAGTTTCTGACTTTTTCTTTCACTAGTTTAAACAAAGGCGAATCTTAACCATTACTTTTCAATGTTCAGTTTGAGTGTTTCAGTTCAGCTTGGTTATCTCAATAATCTGCTAATGTAATAATTCAGTCTTCAGTATATTTCTCTCATTGGTAAAATATTCTTGATTAGCATATTTGTTGTCATACGTTTGTATTACATGTTCCATCATTATCAAATGGAGATGAAATGTAGCAATGATGCCTGTGTCAGCCCACACCCACAATTGCTTATGTTCAAATCCTTCTCATCTAGAAAATTCAAATCACCATAAAGGTTCCCTGCAGCTAAATATTGCTTTCACATAATTGCCAGGAAAGGGCTTCCTAAATTATAGGACAGAATAAATTATAGGAGAATCATGTTCTCTAGAATCCAAAGGGGGAATTAACACAGTCTGTAAAGTCTCCTAAAAATTACCAATCTGAATTCAAATTCCACATTTAAATTGGGCTAAACTAACTTCAATGAAAAGGTTGACTTCTCTTGAGCATGTCTGGTCTGGAGAGCTAGATTTTCAATACGCATTCAAAGCAAGTATTCTATTTATTAATAACTAAAAAATGTGATGACCACTAAAGCTTTCATTCAGAGCAGAATTAGAACAGGAAAACAATATGAATTTCAACAGACTGTTTGAGTTATCTGTCCTTTCTTTAATCTGAGAGATTACTCAACAAAACCAATGTTCATTCAACAACATTAATGAAATCTGTTGTGGATTACGAATATCATCAGTTAAACCTGTTTTGAATTTATTGCTTTCATTCAGGCTAAATAATAAAAGAGTCCATTTGTACCACCACATGTATATACACGAATTCAGCTTTCATCATTCTCTACAAGTTTAATCCAGTGATTTATGTTTTTTAACAAAGTTTTGGGCAAACCTGTTGAAGAAATTTAGCCAGACTGATAGAAGAGTTAGACTGGATTACTATGATGTGTGCCATATTTCAAACACCAGCCCGTTCTGTTTGGAGAAAAGGAAAAGTCAAGAATATTAAAAACTGCAACTCTGCTTGAAGTTCCAATCATTTTAATGGCTTTAGCAAAGGAGAGAAGAATAAGGTTGGGGGAGTTTGAAGACAATGATCATTATTATTAGAAATATGTTAGAACAGAAAAGCAAAATTGCTTTTTCTGTGCTTTTTCTTTAGTCACAGCAGGAAATATCACTGCTTAGATTAGAGTTTTCTGATGTTTAAACAGTAATGGCAGTCTCTACATGTTAATTTTTTAAAAATCATCTCCCTTTTGAAATGCTCTTCATCTGCCAATGTTTAAAAAAAAAACACACATGCGGAAAATTAAATGTAAAAGGCTTCTCTTATGTCGCATATCACAGCTAAACTTTTTCATTTAAATTGAACTGAATTGAATGGGTGTACAGCATAGCTGAGGGTTTTGCTAATGAGATACAAAGCTTTTTGCCTTTAGGTCACTGGTTCAAATCCAGGCAAAGCTAGAAACAGCTGAAAGCTTTTAACCACCTGATGGCTATGTGGTATTTTAACATGAAATGGAGTCTGTCAATCAAAATCCAACATCAGGAAATAAGTGTTCCCACCACAAAAACAGCCTTCACATTTAGAATTATTTGCAGTCTTCTGAAAGGTCAAAAATTAATTACTTTGCATCTTTAGCAATGTTTGTTATAAAGATTAAATGACCAATCTATGTATGTAAATGTAAAGAGAGAAATATGAAGAAGCTTATGTTGCTGGTACATTTGCTACATAGCTTTTGTAGGGGAGGAACAGATATGGAAGTATGATCCACCTTAATCAGGGGGTGGGGAGAGAAAATTTGTATATATGCAAGATGAAAACAGTAAAGGTTTTAATTTCTTAAAAAGTAATAAATTAGTTCTTAAAAATAAATAAATCAAGCTGCTGAAAGTTTTGAAGGCATTTCAGTAAACAGCAACATCTTCCAATTGATTGACAAAAATATTCTTAGTGAGTGATCAAACACAAAACTATTAATACTACAAATAACACTGATAATTTAAAACTTTGTCTGGAATTGTTTTTATCTCATCCACTCATATCTTAATATTATGAAGCTATGAGAAGAACAAACAATAAGAGTATGTTGTAGGAGCCAAGTCCAAACTCAAGGGTCAATTTTAAATGTAGTCTACATCCTAGCAGTGAAACAAACCCAGATGACTTTTTAGTATGTTAATTTGAAATTAAAAGAAAAAGAAAATTTTGGTCTCTCTCTCTCTCTTTTTTTTCTTTTTTTGTTTTGTTTTGTTTGTTTTTTTCCCCCCAGATCCTTAAGTATGGGGTTCAAAAAAACAGGAGTTTAAACATTTTGAATATAATGTCACTGGTTGTCACTGTGAGTTTTGGACAGTGTTGGAGGATTTTAAAATCAATCAGTTAACCTTCCTTTCTCTTTCCTTTTTCACTCAGTGTGAATTCAGACAAGACAGCCTCTTTTCAGTGGCACCATTTATCTTGTAAAAAGCAGTGCTTTTACAAATCCCAAAAATAAAATGTTTATATTTAAAAATTCAGAGAGACACTTAATGATGCCATTTCCAGGGAAGAGAGAGAAGCAATATCTAACTTTAGTTCTTATCAGACTGGAGCAAACTAGAGTAATTAACATTCTGAATAATCCTATTATCTTTAGAACTGTACTGGTACTTATTAAGAATAACCCCCCCTATTTCTACTTCGATATTCTCTACTCATACAATAAGTAAAATTAATTTCATGGGGACAGTCACAGTTCACATTGATACAAACATAAGAAATGATGATGTAAGTGGCCCTTGAAAAGGTTCAGAAATACTTTACAAGGTTTTAAAACAATCCTGAATTATATGGTGTGGTGTTTTACTTCTCTGGTATTGAGTCTTGCACAATTATTTAAGAAAATTCACAAAGAATTTCCAGAAGATGCCTGAGTATGAAATATCCTCCTTTCAAAATCTGTTTTCAAAGAGACAATTATGACAATTTTTTTCATCTTGAGCTTAGATTTTAGTTGCTTTTATGTCACATTGTTATCAGTCTGACTTTTTTTCCCTATAAGATAGATTAGTTCACTTAGCTTTCAATAAGCATGTGACCATAACAAAATCTTAGGTTTACTGGAATTCAGTGGAAATTGAAGCCTGCAGAAGAAGACTGGTATGTGCCTTAGCACTTGTATTTTCATTCCCAGGATGTTTATACTGCACAGCTAGCTCAAATGATTGGCATCTACATGTGAGCTCACAGGTTAGCTCAGCTTAAGTTTAAGGATTCCCACAGTAAAGACTTTCTGTGTTATACATCCTTGCTATTTCCACATATCTCAAGGCCACACTAAAATGTTGTTTATGATGAGATGCTCTAAAATTCTTTCCCATTAACAAAGTTAATTTTTGCTGTGAATATCTTGTCCAGAATATTTGCTGAACAGAGGCAGACTATTAGCACTCAAAAAATGGTGACTGAATACTATCCTCAGTCAAATACAGCTTGGTCTTTGACACTTCAGTTTTACAATCAGCGATGCAAATTTCTATGAATGGGGGTCTAACCACTTTGCAAAATAGGAAAGGGGATGAACACAGTCATGCTGGGGCTAAAACTATAAAGATGACTGTAGAGATGACATAATTAGGAGGAAATTGTGGAGACCCTAAAGAACAAGAATAAGTTCTGAAAATCACTCAGTTGCACCAATAAAGTGGCAGAACGAATCAGTTCAAATAAGCTGCAGAGGCAAAGCACAGCTGGAATAACCAATTGATTCACTGGGTCATGATACACTCATTAGATCAACCTCATTCCAGCTTTCCTCAGCTCTGCTTACTGAAGCTTGGAGACCTTCCTAGAACCATGCCTCGATTCACTAAGGCCTTTTCCAGTCATTCCTTTTTCCTTCTGCGCAGTGGAAGAAAAGCATTTGCTTTACTAAAGTCTTTCTGTACTACTAAGGAGGATAAATGTGTGTTCCAGACCCTAAAAACTAGACTTATTTTTTTTCTGTGTAGTCATGAATAAGGCATAATATGTAATAAAAGTGTATTTTCCAAGACTGGAATTTTAAAAATAAAAGACCACAGGTTTCTGAAAGATTTGTTCCTATTAAGGAGGGATCAGTTCAGGGACAGTGTGTAGTCTGTTTTACATAGGATATTACAATGGTCTCTTCTGGTTCTATAATTGACATAGCAATGAAAGTCTTCCATTACTAAGAAGCAAATCATTCTTCACTTTCCTTCCCTTTACTTCACAAAAGATACATTCTTGCAGTTGTGAAAGCCAGCTTCTCCCCCTTATCTGGCTTGCTAGCTGTCCTAATCAGCAATAGAAAAATAGGACCTATCTGAAGGAGGGAGAAGAGTGCTGATACAAAGGTCAGGCTTGTCCTTCTGTCTTGCTACCCAGTCACACATGAAGAAGAAACGGATGTGAGGAAATAGCCTGTCTCAGTGTACAACCTTTAGTACACAGAAGTGGCTGAGCAACATTAATTTTTGTTCCCTCTCCTGGCTGAATAAGCAGGAATACAAGGCATACAAACTTGGAGTAAAAAGATATGGTGAGAATTTGGACATAATTTCCATTTTCTGAGGAACTGCAGAGATGGGAGTGAATAAAATTTGGAAATAGTTTGATACATTGTCCTCTCTTAACTCCAACAATTTGGAAGATTTATTGAGAAGTTGCAAAGTCTTCACTGGGATCCACCAAGCTGTGATGAAGAGACTTTGCTTTCCAAATGTTAACACTAAAATTCCATTCTTGAAAGAAAGACTGACAACAGAAAAAAACAAACAACCAAACAACAGAACAACTTCTTCTTGTCAGTCTTTGAGGATTTTGGAATAGCAATTTGGCATCCTTTGCCATCTTATTAAACTGAGAAAAATGTAGGTTTGAAAACAGAGAAAAGGCTTGAAGCAAACTTGTCTGAATCTTTGACAAATCTTTCATTATAGAAATTTGGAAATGTGGCTACTAATATTAGCTAAAGATGCCTCACTGATAACCATTCATAACCATTCATTATCCGTATTTTACATGCAGCACTTGCTGAATAAGGCTTGTGCTAGTGGTAAGAGTGTCTGGTAGCATTACAAACAGCTGTGAACATCAATCTACCTCTGCTCCAAGAAGGACAGAGAAGTTTCTATTTCTCATAGTTGGCTCTACAATTAGCAGCACCTGTCTTGGCCTACTCACTTATACTGACCCTTCAGTGGCACACTTTATGAAAAGGAAAGGGATACAACACAACTTGTTCAGGAGTTAATGAAACTACCTACACTGATGAAACCTTGGTTTGGCTGGCATGTAGTGGTATAAAGAGGATAACTATATATTATCTTCTGTCTAGATGACAGGATGTTTACTACACTTTCTGAATTTCCATCAATGAGTGTATGTGCTTTTAACATACACATGCTTGCTCATGCACAGTTGCTTATTGTGGTGAATATATGGACCACAAAGCTGCTGGCTGATGTGGCTGTACTTAAACCAGTAGGCTCCACCTTCATGGAGAGCAAAAGCTCTGCAATGCAAAGGCATTGCAGCTCCCCAGGGCCCAGTGGTTCCTCCAAAGGATGGCAGTTAAGGTTATGGACTAATGTATAAAAGACACACCAGATATGTCGGGAAGGAATTAGCACATACGCTAACTACACAAGTTGATCTATTACTGGGTTTGGCTGGAGTTAGCCAGCAGATGTTAAGTTTTAAATACTTGACAGCACAGCCAGGAACACCTGTTTTTGACATCTCACCTTTCATTCAGCCACTTAATGCTAAATTTGGCCTTGTGTCCCAAATATGCCAGGATAGATGGGCATAACCCTTTGCTTAATAGAACCACTTTCTGTAACCAGATGTTTTAATACAACCAACGTTATTTAAAACAAGACAAACATATCTCATTTTGTCTGAGAAGAAAAATGTGCCTCTGTATAGCACACATTTATATTTTGCAATAAAATTGGCACCTGGTACAGCAAAAAGGATATAAATGTGCATGTTACATGGCTTTACAGACTTCATGTGAATAATGCAAAAGGTATTAAATGAAAGAAGCACTGAAATTACCACTGCTGATAATTTTTCAAGAGTGCAGAATAATTTCATGGCAAAACAAGAGGCACTATTTATTACACTTTATCACATGAGCTTTGCTCTCTCTCCTTTTTTTTTTTCTTTCTTTTTTTTTTTCCCTCTGGAATTAGTTTTGAAAAATTCAAGGATCACAGCTGTTTAATAATAATGTTGTTGCAGCCATGCAAATCCCTCAGACTTTATGTAAACATTTAATTTTACAATAAATATAAAAATAAGATTAGTCACATCTGTAGTCCCCTGGGTTGTAAGTGGCAAATCATCCAAAACATCCTTTTCTTTCTTTCCTCCTGAACATCCTTGCTGCTTTAGAAGTAATAATAGTCAAAATGAAAATGTTAACATTCATGTAGTGTATTGAGAGAAGTTCATAGATATTGACAGTAGTGCTCATGAAATAGATTATATCAAAACACCAAATATATTACCTTTACCTCAGTGGTAAGCTTTTGTAAATTGTAGTCAAATATGTAATCACTGAATTCTGCAAGGATGATAAAGGCTCCATAGAAGGGACTTCAAGCACTGTGGATTTAGAAAAGAAACTGTTCCCACTAACCATTTACTCTTAATGAATTTTAAAGAAAAATATTACTTACTTACTGAATGACACTTCAAAGAGAGTTTATAAATTCTGAGCTGTTTGCATAAAGAATGCAGTATCTATAACTCACTCTGAAAGTTTTGCCAGTGCATAGAACACAAAATAAAAAGTGAAGTGTATTTGGTTTATCTTAAAAAACAGGTGTCTAAATGCTAAAAGACGAATGTCTTGCAGAACGAAACTAGGTTGTGGAGACAGTAAATATAACTGAGAATAAATTGTTCTGAAAAGCTATAAAGAAAAATATAGAATTATTATGGAAGTTTCAAAAGAGTAGAGCATTTCATAAAGAACAGAAACTATTAAAAAACTATGCTTCATATAGTCTAACAGGAATTTCCTATAAGAATATATTTGCTCAAAATACGCTGTATGTTTCCCAAATGTCAACAGAATAGATTGTTAGGCAGACTAACTCTGAAGCCTGAAGCAACATTGGTAGGACTGCCTGCTTCAATAGATGCAGAAATCTGAAACTAGACAGGTTGGAGTCAGTGTCTTGGTTTGAGTAGTAAGAAGTACATCAGCATCCACTGTGTGGTAGCATTAAAGGAAAACCACTGGGATCGCTGGTAGCCACTAACAGTCTAAATGAAACTCTTGTTTCACCACATCTGTGAAAGTATTAATGTTCAAATGGGTCAGCACTGTACTTTATGCATACAAAGACGACCTTCAGAGCAGGGTTGAAAGGTGGTATGTCTTAGACAGCTAGGGACCAAATGGGTGAGTAGGCTATGGGAGGGACAGCAGGGATGTTTGTGTTGGCTTGCCCCAGTGTAGATTCAGCATGTGTCACAAAGTGTTTTAGACTCAAAAGGCTGATGAAAAGACACGTGTAAAGCCTGCAGCAAGAGTTGTGCTCCATTTACACAGGTGCTCTGAGCAAGAATCTCTCCTGCAGAACTTCCATATATCTCAAACTAGCATAGTTTTACTTGCACAGCTGAAAATATTAGCACTTAGCTTACAAAACACATTTCTGTTTCTTTAAAAGAATCAGTGATTTTTATTCTTCACATTTAGGGATCCCTGTCATAACTCTAATATCTGTCCAGTGCCTTTCTGGCTTCCTATTGCATCCCCAGACACACCACACCAACTCCTCAGACTCTGCCTTGTGCTGTGCTCCTTTTGTCTCTTTGCAACTTCATATTCTCTTTCAGAATGTTGCCTTCAACTACCTCATTCCCCTTCCTTCAACCTCTCCTTCTGGAGTACTGTNTTTGGTTTTCTTTCTCTTCCCATTTTGCCTCTTGTCATTACTAAGGAACAGTCTGCTACCACTCTTCTTAACAGGCCAGTATTATTAAAGCAGTAAGGCTAACAGAAATCAAACAAAAAGGTTACTCTTCTAGAAAACCTTTCTTTTATTTTCAAACTTTTTTTTTTCTTTCTTTCCAACAGACATATACACGTTTATGTGTATAGAGTTTCAGATGTGATTTGTGCTGATTGGATTAGATTGAAGGAGGCCAAGGATGGAGTCTTTGGATAGCCTTTTATCTGTGAAATGTCAGGCATGTAAGTATGTGCAATAAATGAAATAATACTAAGGCAATAATGAAGGCATCAGTTGCATCTTTATCGTGTGCTCCAGCTTGGAAATGGTGTGAAAGGTTATGAATGTGATTGCATGTGAAAGGGTAAGTTTATCTTTTCAGTTCCACGTAACCGGTGTCCCTGAGGAATTGCCCAGTACTAATGAAAAGCTAAAGGTTTCTCTAAAACCTTAAGGATCTTCTATCAGTCATGCCACATGCACCCCTGTTTCGTAAAGTCATGCTCTTTTTATGTTATTCCCTACTCTGTTTTACTTTCAGCTTCCACCATATTAATTACATTTGGATCAGGTATTCTCCCCTGTGATGAGAAACCTTTATAACAGGTACTTTGTGTATATAGCTATATATAAAGACAGTGTGCATATTGAGGGATCAATCTGGCTTTTAGCTGTGAGGAATGCTTCAAATGAACTGTGGGTTTTGGTAGGGCATTAATGATTGCCAAACAGCATTCTTAGCACTGTGCGAACGGAACATTGATTCAAGTACTGTTACTTTGGCACTTAACCAAATCCTCATATAAGCTTGGGCCTAGAATGACAAACATGATCTTGTGGATACCTTTAAGATACTATCAAAACAAGAGCAAGAAACCCAGTAAAGTAATCTACTCTGGAAAAAATACGTAAGAGAAACCCAATACTTGTTACAACACAACTGAAATGAACATGTTTGAGAGAAGCCTGCTAAATTTGACTGTGATATTCCAACCTACACATGTGTATTTCCATTTTTTTCAGTATCTAAGACATAGAAGAAGATAAATGGACAAGGTAATCAAAGCAGGAATTAAATTTGAGATTTACAGTTAATCTGAGAATTTGTTCTATCTTTAAATGAGAGCTCATTTTGCAGCTCCTTTACAGCTCTGAAAGAGATCATAGCACCATAATTTGCCCTGGATCATGAATGTACTAAATCACAATACAAAGATGCAGTGAGACCTGGATTTTCTCCTGCATACACACAACATTTAGTGTCCATAGCCAGAAATCCCCACAAACCTGGCAATGCTTGGAGGTTAGTACACCTGTTCCAATTTCCTAGCAAAGCTCCCCAGAGCAGGTGCACAAAGTCTATGGTTTAGAAAGTCTCTTCACACCTGCGCCTCTTAACTAATGACCCTTTTTGTTTTCTCCTTTTTTGATCTCCTGAGTATGAAGGATGATGCTGAGACAGCAGACAGGCAGGTGTGGCAACCTCAAGGAGACAATAGAGAGGGCATATGCCTGTGTGCATGCCTTCCAACAAACCATTGATTTTCTCCTTTATCTTTTTTGCAGGTGACTTCTCATGGGACTAGCAAAAATACTTCCAGTTTTAGAAACTTCTGATTTCACTGGAGCCTTGTGTGTGTCCACATTTCTCTGAGGCAGAGCCCCTTGAACAAATTTGGATATTTGTGATCTTTGCTCTTGAGAAAATACTTGGTTAATCCTGATTCTAAGTATTTTCTCAAGCACTCACATACGATGAGTACCGCGTGATGTCCATGGGTGTCAGCACAAGTACTCTCAGCTGAATAGACCGTTATTTGGCCCATAGTCAGAACCACTGTGGAAGAGCAGATGAAAGCTATCCAAAGGGGTCTAATAGCTCTCAAATCCAGGAGCTGGTCAATCTAGCAAGTGTCCAAGACAGGCAATATATACAATCTGCTTCATTTTTTGCATACAAATAATCTTCTTTTGAATTTAGCTTCTATTCTGTTAATAACCCTTCTGTAAGATAATCCTGATTTGTGGATGTGTTTTTAGTATTCAGAATTAATCTTGAGTAGTAGAAATAAACAGTTCTCCTCCTGAGTGTCACCCATAAATTCCTGTTTTCACTGTTTATTCACTATTCTGCCTGAGCCATGTAAAAATCCTCACTATTCAGCAGGAGAGCTAAAATATTTGACACAAAATGCTGACGCACATCACACGATCTGTAGTGTGTGTCAAATATTTGTGTTTGCACAAATACATATATTTTACTAAGAAAACCCATATGACAAACAGGTACAGTGACAAAACCCTTTTTATATCTAATAGCAATGAAAACTCCTGCTAATGTGGTTTGGCTGGATATGTTTTCTGAATTTGTTCTTACAAATTCCTTGTTGTGTGATTAATGTATAAGATCCTATAAGCAAAATAAGCCATATTTGAAATAATCTGGATAGATTCAGTTTACAATAATTTGCCAAAAACTTATAATCAACATATAATCTTTAACAGTGATATTGCTGAACTTTGACCACACACCAATAAGCATTTTAAGAGCTACTTATAATTCATAAATTAAACATTGTCTGGATAAATACATGTCAGTGCAGAAGCATTTGTGTCTCATAACTTTTCCTTGGTTTAAATGGGTTCATCCAATATCAGCTAGGTAGTGAACTCTGAAGCAGAGTCCACTGTAATAATAGTAAAGCTTAATGATGCATAGCTTTGTAAGACTGACAAATTCCCAGCCAAAGTATTGATTCCTCGAGAATTTATGAGGCACAGTCTCTATTCTATGTGATTATGGTCCATTTTTTGGCTGAAAGAATCATGTAAAATAGATTTTTAAATGAGTAGTAATAGCCAGACATAAAGAAGGTATTGATGTGTGTCATGAAGGGTGAAATAGCATGCCAGGTAAAGGCATATAACAAATTGCAAACAACAGTGCTGAAACTCCTACAAATGTAAATTTGGTTTTAGTTTTAATCAAACCTTTATTTCAGTAAGTACAAATTTTGCCACAGAACTGAAAAAAATCCCACCCCTGTTGAAAATGTCACTACTTACAATTTGATTTCATGCTTGACTTTGGAATGTGTCTATATAATGCATATCTCACTTACAGACATGTTAATCAATATGAATGGTGTACTACATTACAACAAAACTACATCTGAGATTATTAGGGAAAAAAATCAAATGCACATAGTTCTGCTTACTTGAGCAATATGTGAAAATTAATAGCTTGAACCTCTGCAGAACTGCCTGTTATAAGACAGGACACCTTNTTTTTTTTTTTTTAAGGAGAATTTTAACAACACTATCTAAGGTATTTTTGGATAAGGCAAAACTAAATTCTGGCACAGACAAAACTTGGAATGGGAATAAAATCTGAAAGTGCAGATACACTCATAAAAAGATGGGGAAAAAGAGAAGTGTTTATTGGGTTACCAGGGCTTTACAAGAAAGTAACACTGCATTCTAATTACATTCCAGCAACTCCTTTTTGATCTGGAAAGAGGTCACCTAGGTCTTACAATGCAAGGGACCTTCATAGTTCAGACGTAAATTTATCTCCCACACACTCAGAAGCACCCTAAGAATTAGCTAAATCCTCCTCAGAGCAGCTGCTTTTCAACAATTCAGGAGTTTATCAGCCTAATAAAAAAAAGTAACTGGGAGGAAAAAAAGGCTGACAGACTCAATAGGCTCTTCTGTGGCCTAGTGGGGCTGAAGAACTCTTCAAGGTCTTAGTCAACACTGAACAGAGGGCTCTGAACTGGCACACTCATATACACCACAAACAAGCTGCAAAACCCAGGGAGAGGTCATTCTTTACATAAACGGTTTTCCCAGGCAGCATGCAAGTGGATTCAAAGAAAGTAGGTTGAATCCAGGTGCAAGGTTAGAACAAAGGTATTTTCATGCTCAGAGAAGCGGGAGAAAAAAAGTTCCCACCTGTAAAACAGTCTAAGAGTAGCATTATTTACTTCAATTCCAATTCAAATTCTTCTCTCTTTTTTTTTGTGTTCTGTATGTTCATTATGATTTATAAAAGCAGTCCTCATTTCTCAAATGCAACACTTTTGTCTGAGGCCTAAATTCCCATCTTAAGTTTTTATTCTAATTTCAAGAATCAGTCTGGGTACACTATAAAGATGTATGATAGTGATTTCACCGTCTTGTTGTTGTTGAGGGTATTTTTGTTGTGTTTCTCATTCATTTTAAAACAAAGCTTCCACAGACCATCTCACTTTAATTCACATCTCCCTGCTATTATCATTGTAATATAAACTTTTAACATTGCTGTAATACAACTTTCATGAGTTAATATGCAAACGTATAGTATACCTAAGAGTACATAATTACTGTACCTGACTGCAACAAATCAACTTTACTAAAAGAGAACTGTCCTTTTATCAACATCATTAACAGCTGAAAAGGGGAAAATAAGTCTATTTAATGGCATATTAGATTCAGTAAATAAGCTATTCTACAATTACTAACTCACTCGATGACAGGCATCCGAAGAACCACCTTTGATCACTGACAAGGCCCCACAAAATCATATGAACTATGATAAATACCTATAATTAGCAGCATGAAGTTATTTCTGACCTACAGCAAAGGGATGACATAATATACAGCAGAGTTTTCAGGCTGTTAGCTTTCTGATCCATGTGGTTCATTTCTCCTTTAAGTTTTCTGTACTGATTTTCTAAACTTTGCACATGTATCTACGTGTAGAAAAAACAAATTTGTAGCATAGTCTTTATTTTCCTTTATAATGACTGCAATTTGCACATGCAATTCAGCCACCTCTGCAATGTTACTGTGCACTTTTACATCTAGCTGGTCCCACAGGAAACTGCTATGCACAGTACCGAAAGCTTTGTGTATTTACAGATCTTTCTTTCCGGGATAGATCCACAACACATTTTGTATTACAACGGAGAAACACTCAAATCTAACAAAATTAAAACCTAGTCAATGTTCCTCACACACCCAAAATTTCACTAAGAGAGTACTCTGGGAGTTTATCCTTCCCAGGCTAAGCTAATTTGGATTTAACAATTTAAGTGAACACAAGCAGACAGTACATATCAATAACAAGCAGACAGTACATATCAATAGCTGTGGATGTAAAACTCCACATGTAATTTATTTGACTGTGATCTCTCAGTTATATTCTGTACTGGAGTTATTATATATTTGCATTTCTGTAAATAATATGATTTAAATCACATTTTGAGGCATCGAAAATTGCTTTCCTGGGTAGGAAAGAAACAGCAGTGATAGACCCAAAAGTACTTACAGCTAGAACGAATGAGAAAATTTCAAATTCGAAATAAAAACTAAGCCACTCTGAAAACCAAATGAAGGCCCAGCATAAAGAGGGTGCATTGCAAAATTCCCCTCAGTGCATATATAGGAAACTGAATAGTAACTTCAACAACCTAAACAGTTAGAAAATGGGTCTAGTTTTAAAGCATCTCTCAAAATAAACAGATATATAAAGATGGTAGTGTTAAAAACAAAAATGTTCTAATATTCTTTGTCTTTGTAAAGATATCACTTCAAACACAGACTTCACTGCTACTGTAAGAAACACGTTCTTCCCACCTGCAAGTTTCCATTTCTCTGAATTTTATATATGGGGTTAAATGAACAGAACAGAGCACGGAGTCACTGCCCCAGAACGTCAGTTTTGCATTGTGATTAGCCAGACTTTTTCAGCTCAACTGATGCAATGCAACCTCAAAACATTGAGTTCACCTGTTCACTTGTTACTCAGTAGCGCTAAGGGAGCAGAATGTTGTCTGTACACACTTGCTCATAGTTGTTACACGGCTGGTGTTGCGAATGCAAGGCCTGAATAAAGGTTGCTTGCCTAGGAACTCCTTAATATAAAGCAAATTTTGTCAAGTATGTTGGGTCATTGATTTCATACATGTTGTGTTAGGTTTAGGAAAGAACAAAAATGACCTTCACTGAACAAAAGTGCTTTTAGCTGCGGCTACAAATCAAAGGCACTTTGCCACTGAGCAAAGGTATATTTCCTGTAAGTGCCAGAGGAATACTGCATCTCAGAGGCAGACACAGCCCTTTTTGAAGAAAGGATTCTTTCTATCCACAGTCAGAATTGCTCGATACGACTTTCGGTAGAACAATACTGTGTAGTATTCTGCTCGATGTATGTTTATTTCACATTACTTGAACCTATTTTTTGGGAAATAACATAAAATTTCTCACAGGATGCACTGTTACTGTCATGAATGAATATGAACTGCTTTCTAAAGGAAGAGCAGGTCACAGCTTACATAACATGATTCATCACAGAGGTTAAAGGGAATGATTGGTTTCTGCATGACCAGCTTCGCCCTGTTATTTGTCATATATACTGCTCTCACTAAGCTGGAATGTGAGATCTAGATGCTGCTATAATGGGATCTTCTTTGATTACATCACATAAAAACTACAGCTTATGAAATAGTCAAGAAGTACAATACAACACAGCTTGTCTTCTCTCACATTTTCACAATGTTTTAAGTTATGTACAATCATATCAAAAGGCCAGCAACTCCTGATATGTCCTTTGAAAATTTAAGATCTGTGTAGGATTTCAGAATAAAGGACAGAAAAAGTCCAACATCCATCCCTTTTTGGTTTTCTCCTATTGACTTATAAAGATATGGACTATAATCTCTGACCAAAAAAATCAAACAAAAACCACCCAAACCACCAAAACAGTAATCAAGTAACTGTAAAAGCAAAAGAGTGAATATGATAAATGATATCATTTAGTTAGTGGAAACTTAGTCTCCCTACCAATTTATAAAAAAAACCCCAAATTAACAAAATTAATTTAAAATTAATTTTTGCATGTTTTCTAAGGTGTCTTGAACTAAGGCTGCGTAATGAGGCTGATACATCATTCATGAAAGCTTACAAATACTCAAAAGCAGATGACTCTTTGCTGCAAATAGTTTTTGCTGCAAATAGTCTATGTATCAGATGTATAGAACTGCAATAATAACAACAACAACAATAACAATAACAATAACAATAACAATAATAATAATAATAATAACAACTAATCAGAGAATACATTCCAGTATGTATATATTATGTTTCAGAAAGGTACACACTCAAAGCATGTTTATATGCATAGGCAATATAGGCACACAATAGTCTGAAATCTAGAATACTCACAAACTTCTAAAAAATTTCAGAATAAAAAACAAACTCTGATTGCCACCACCTCTTTAAAGTTATGTGAAATAAAGTACTCTGTTCCCACTGACAAGTGGAAGACTTACACAAGCGAGGTTCTCAATTCTGTTGCTTCATCTTCAGTTTATTACAGTCACTAACTGCTATTTTATCCACAAAGATATATTGTACATATATCATACTTTATAAAGAATATGAGCTGCATTCCTGCACTAATATTTGTATCTATATGTCAATACAATGACTTTGTAATGAATGTGTTTTAGGATGTGTGTGTGTGTTATAGGGGACAATTATCTTGTCAAGCCTAAGACATACTGAAGAGAAAAAGTGCAAATTGCACTGGATAGCCTTAAAAGCAGTACTCTACCCATAACATGTTACACATACCCCTGGAAATGGTCCAAACCAAACTCTTCCCTGAGGTCTCCATTTTGTGTGTGATAAGGAATAATCAGTCTCATGTTATATAAATGCAGGTGACAGCCTATGTGTTACAATAATGCAGATATAAACCAAAGTGATGATACAAACCCCTCTATTAGATTTAGATTAATGTCACTAGATGTTATTTTCCAAAGGTCACAGTCTCCAGCATACTTCTGTGTTTGGCAGAACTACAGTACTGATAAAAAAAGCTCCCACTCAAATATTATAGAAGACATACTACACTGTTTTACCAGTAAATTTTTTTTCTCAAGGATTACGTTATGTCAGTCTGTCTGCAAATCTAAAGCATTTGTTTCCGTTAAAGCCCACTCAAATATCTTACACATTCACCACAATATAAATAAATCTTGACAGTGCACACATTGATACATTTTTTTAAATGACTAGAACAAGCTTTTCAAATATTACAGTAAGAATATCCACTCTTTGGAAAGGTTGAGTTACACAAATCACCTAACACTGTGAATGCAAGATTTTGTGCCTAGGGCTCCACCCAGCCTTCTCTCCCTTCTGTTGAATGCTTTGGACCTGGAAAAGACTGTGACCACTCTTCCCCCTAACAGTGGTCTTCTGGACAAAAGACAAACAGTGCATGTGCAAAATCCTACTGGTTAGCACAAACAGCATGGAAATTCCAGTGACCTCACCATTGGCACGATTTTTGTAATGTCGTAGCAAAAGCTATTAAAAGAGAGTTAAATGGAGCCTAATGAAATGCCTCTGTGGATATTAATCAGATACCTTCTGAAGCATGAGCAGTAGTATGGTGAAGGGTGTGGAATCCTCATTTACAGAAATAACCAGTAGGAAATAAAGAAGCTGGTATCATGACTACTTGGAGGCACACAGCAGTAATAAATGTCTAAATCAAACCATTTAATCTGTTAGGACTAATGTCCTGCCACTGTGCAATGCATAGAACTGTTGAAGGTTCTGGGAATATTTTATGAAGAACATCAGTGTTAGAATGTCACTTCTTTGCTGAGGTTTTAGCTGGTGAAAGTCTTTAACAAATTCACTAAAAAGCTACTGAATATTTAAGTCTCCTACTGAATTGAGAGGTAAAATACTAGATTATTTTTCTTCCATTACAGCAGAATATTTGCTTATTGTTCAAGTTAAACTAAGAATGTCAGTAATGATAGCTCATATTTTTTCTTAAGAAGTCATAGACATGTGGGTGCTGCTATCCCCTTGAAGAGGTATACACTTTTTTTCTTTTTTTTTAATTCAGAGTGCCATTTTCACCAGCATAAATCCCTGTCTCCAAGGCCTGATTCTCATTTGATGTATGTTTTGTACAAACTCCTGCTCCCTTTACATACAATAATAAATGAACAACATAACTCTAGTTTGTGATGAATGGTTCTGCCCACCATTAAGGATTACATTGCTTCACCTTTTGGACTATTTTTGATCTTGGCTGTTTTGCTTGGCAAAATGTTGGCAACTTGCCTTCTACTGAAATACACAGCAAACAACAGTGTCTTCCCAATGAGATTTTTTTCCCTTCAGTCTTGTCAGATACTATNCTCTGGCAGTGGCTTGGAACTAGATGATCCTTGAGGTCCCTTCCAACCTTACCATTCTATGATTCTATGATCTCATGACATGAGATATACTGAAGTTATATCAGTCTCTCAGTTACTCACTTCTAACCAAGCAGCTCTAAGTTCCCAGACTATGGCTGCCTGAGAAGCCAGCACCATGGTTCTGTTCCTTTCATGAGCAAGGCAAAACAGGTTGCTTACCCCCACCTAGGACACTGAATATAAACAGGATTAACACGTGTCAGGGAAGAGGGCAGAAATGTATCAGTCTAAATGCCATATTTTGTATACTTTCATGTTCCTTATTCCTTGGAATTGTAATTTTTTCTGAGGTAGTTAAGAGTTGGTTTAAATTCTGTGGTTTGTACAGGACTACAGTTGAGAATTATGGTTTTATATTGACTAGATAACAGTGCTTCCACCTTAGTTCAGGCCCAGGGTAGGTAGTCTAATAATGCACAAAATGTAACTAGCAGGAAATTCTCAGAATTTAATTCCAGAGGTCAGTACATCTGGGGAAAATGAGCCCAAGAATCTCATCAAGGAAATATTCACAGTTACTGTTGGTTATCAGTGTTACTGCAAGTTTTATTGGGAAGGCATTCAGAGTTTCTGTGTGGGTGAGTTCTAATTGCTGTTACATCAGAATGAATAAAGAGTTCTTGGGCAAAGAGCTATGATCCCATACAGACACATAGTGCTGAATTCTGCTTGAAGCATTCTACACTGCACACCTGTATCCATGGAAGAATTATAATTGTTTTATATTGGGTACTGTCAATAACCCATTTTTTGAATCCACAGGCAATAAATGGAGTGTTTGAAATGACCGAAGTTTCATTATTTATTCACCCACCAAAACGACTACAAGTCTGATATACAGTCTTCAGCAAATATTCCTGATGGGAGTTGTTGATCAAGTTCATTATTTTTATAAATCAATTTTAGCCTTGGTTTGATGTTTTGCATGTGTAACTTATTCTTACATTGACATTGGAGAAAAAAAAAAGAGCTTCTGGGAGCTTGGTCATCTGCTGATTTTCTTTTACTTAACATTTATTTTAAAATCAGATCTTCTCTATGTGAATTAGAATACTATGAACTAGCAATCAAAAGAAGGTGAATGCTTTATGCTTAGAGTTTACAATTTTTGTCAGTATAGTGAGATGTGAAAGACTGATTTAGCAACATTTTGTAAAAAGCAGAAGTGAAAGCAAAGTGAAAAAAAAAAATCCTATGAAGCTGCCCTACTATTTTTTTTTTTTCTTTCTCTTGTTACCCTGGCCAGCTTCCTGATGAGAGAAATCACTTTGAAGGAAATGTGAAATTCAGACTTACTAAGAAGTACTTTCACAACCAAACTCTCTAATTGTGATGGTCTCTCAAAACTTTGCTGTGTATGAATGTAATACTGGTGAGACCCACATTTAATCTAAAATTTAAATGATTCTCTTAAAGGAATTGCCAAACTGAAAAACGAACATGACAATTTAGAATTTTAGAACCTGACTTTAGCCTTCTGGAAAGGTTTTAATTCAAGGATGGATGCGAAGATCCCAAAAGGCAGTTTTAAATAATTGATGGGTGTGGGATAGGGTGATATTATCCAAGAGGAAGGCTTCACAGTCTAGTTTGGAAATGAGTCAGTCCAACCAAAGCCAAACAGACTCACAAACTCCACCTTAGTGACTAAGACTTCTTTGTAAATTCTGCTAGTATTAAGTTTTCCATTGTAATTACGTCTCCTCTTCAAATAAACAATATGGTGCTCATCTAAAATAAATTAACCTGTTATTTCATCTTACGCATTTGAAACTGGAATGCTCACTCTCCTGGAGGAAACAATTGTTGCTGCTTTACTTGAACAGACTGTATTTCTTCAATTGTGGCAGAGTGGAAACATTCTGCCTGCAACATCCTGGCATAGTTTCTACTGTTAGAGAAAAGCAAACCTGAAGGACAATTCCCTTTTTTAAAAAATTTTTAATCTATAAACAATAAAATGTACTGCTGACTGCAATACTATTACAGTGCAGCACTTCTTAATTCCTCCTGACAATTACAAAAACAAGTAAGTCAGGATCATCCTGAACCAGATTGTGCTAACATACAGCTGAGGATAAATTTGACCTCAGCTGAGTCTCTCTTTACTCAACAGTTCAAATTGTTTTTATTCGGCTTGTTCCATGTCTTGCTTAATCTCACCTGGGATTATTCTGACTCCTGTAGGCTGAGCTGCAGAGAGTCACCAAAGTAAAAAATTCCCTCTATTAATGTGTTGTATATTGGTACTAATTCACATATCCCCTTTCACTTATACTGTTTCCCTGAAGAGTCATCCAAGGTTTCCTGTATTTTCAGTACCCCTATTGACAACATCCATTTATTGGGCCATTAAATCAGTCATTAAAATTTGCTTTTAGCTACATCTTACTGTCCAAATGCACACAAAGAACAGTAAAAGACGTGTGTCCCTTTAAAGAGCACAGGACATCAGAGGACTACAATTCTGCATATGATTTCTTTAGCATAGCATAGCCAGGAATTCAAAGTCACTGGATGATATTTTGAAGCCACTGGTGAGATAATGCAGGTTAAGTCCTTGAGTTCTGTACAAACTGGGTCCAACTGATTTTCTATTACTGTGATTGATACACTATGTGTATGGAAAATACAGCTAAACCAAGAAGTAGAAGGTAAAACATGAATCATCAAAGCAATATGTTATATAATTTGGAAAGCATCATAGATAATTTAAAAAACCCACAACAACCACCCTACAAAACAGCTTGAAACAGGCAGGAATGTTTCCTCCTCTTACAACCCCAGAAAAGAAAAATCACCTTTGAAAGTCCTCTCTAGTACTCTTTCATGGTTATCAGGAATTATAAATCATGGGCTGCCTAGCAAACATACATACATACATACACTTCTTTTTGTTATGTCTGATTCAACACTTGTGTCATCTGTCAAATCCTGCTGATTTCAAGGCACTTTTGCCTAAGCAAGGTCTGAATAAAGATTGCAGAATACAGTCCATAAGCTTTAAAAACACACTGTGTACCTTTGAGGAGGATAATCTTTCTCTCCTTACACACCCAGTGCCAAGTTGGACCTGGCATTGACAGGATTTTTGCTATTACCAGACAATAGGGACTAGGTTAAAAATAGCATAGCCACGAGAAAGTAATGATTCTGATTAAGTAAATTCCATTGAACTCTTTCTAGTAAGCATTATTCAGGTCATGAATGCTAATTTGTCCTGCAGGGGGCTGTGGGTAATTACCCAGAAAAACTATCAGCTTTATTGAGTTGCCACAAAATAGTATTACTGAATGGAATGCACTGTAAAGGGAGTCAACCTTGGTATGTGCCCACAGAGCTAAGCAGGCTTTTGCTGAAGATACTGTAAAATGTACTAAACATTATAGTAACTTTACTCTAGATTAGTACACAGTCTAGGCCACTTTTGTGTTTCTATTAAATAAAATTAACATGCAAAATTATGCAGCACAAAAGTGCCACTATGACACCTAGAGCAAACTGCGTTCTGCATATTTAAAGTTGTGTAGAATCAGAACCATCTTAAAAGATGAAGCAAATGTGTCACATTGGCTGCATTCCAGCAGTTACATAGGACTGCTGACATTACTAAAATCTAGATAATTTAGTCCCATATGGGAATCCATACCACAATTATATTGTCCCTGTTCTGACACAGTCCTGATTTTGCACTTCTTTAAGCCTAGCTTTTTATAATTTTAATTCCCTTCTCCAATAAAGCAATTTGCATTCACACAGCCTTCTTTGCTAAGTAAGAGTGAAAAAGAAATCTGTTACATGACCTTGGTCTTTTTTTGCAGTTGATTACAAGGGGAAATTCTTCAGCTAAACCCTCCTCTCATCTGCTCTTCATTGATGTAGAACATTGTACTATAAACCATAGGAGAGAACTAAACAAGTAGCACACCGCGGCAGGTGACAATTCATTTTCATTTAAAAAATGCATATATAAAGCAAATCCTCCTGCATGGAGAAAGATGCAGTACACACAATGGAAGTTTTCCCAGGTTGTTGCTTGCCTTATTAAAACTCAAGGAACTATGAAGTGTTCCCATTGAATTTTGCAGCTTTGTAAACATTGGTCTGACTTTCTGGATTCAGTTGTACAGACACTGTACAAATAAATCTATGCATGTTCTCTGGCCACCTATCTGGGATCTTGAGGCATCTGGTCAGAACTAAAGCTATGATTTTTCCTGTGAGTGTCCAAAAATACATTAGATTACTAATGAAGTAATGTGGTACTTCCAGAAGTATTAGAATGAGCAGGTACATCTAAAGAAATGACAAGAATTTTAAAAAAGAGCATAAAAGAAGTTATTTCCTACAGCTATAGACCCTGACTTTGTACTGGAATCAATTAAATTAATCTTTTTGATTCAACTCTTAAGTGGCCAGTCAACAAGGACTACACCTGAGTGCCATCATGCTAGCCACTGCAAGAAGAGGTTGACATCTCCACTAAGATTCTTTTCTATGAGAATTTTCTATTAATTTATGGTAATTAATACTCAATGATGATTCAGTCCTTATTCTACCCATTTACTAGGAAAAACAATTCCCAATAAATAGTTCTTTAAAAGCATTCCAGGTAGTGGTGACTTGAATCGGGTTTTATTTGTCACTCATTTTGACATTCTTAGGTACTGTGGCAGAACAAGAAGAGCATACAAAGTTTATTGTGAAATTAAAAAATAATTTTAAAGAGAAAAATTATGCTTGTTATTTTCTCTGGACAATGAACTTTTTAATATGCAAGACTGAGGCTGATATAAAGGATATTTTGTAAAGATTTCAATGAAATGAAGAAATAGGCAACAAAGCTTGTTTATTATTTTAACAAGTGAACTGACACTCTGTTCTTTGTATTTCACTTTCTCTTGTTTCCTCTCACTTTTCAGTCTCCAACTGCAATTTTTTTTCTTTCACACAGGCTTCAAATAAATACATTTCCCTATACTTAACAGAAGATTAACATTCCTACAGAAAAACACTGTTGAGATTGGCCACTGCAATTTGTTTTATGGGTTGATTTAGTGTTCAAAATACTAGAACAGCTATGTTCATCAATAAAATAAAATATTGGACATAACTTTAAGGTAGACATGATATTAATTAATAATATTTGAAAATGCCTCACTTTTCATAAAAGGTATGAGGTTTGGATCAAAAAAATCAAAATGTAGCTCTTGAATTTCACTAGAAAAGGCTCATTTGTTTGTTCTAAGTATTGTAATGCAGATGGTTTAAGTCTGCCATTCTATACTTCTACATTTGATTTTAAAGTAAACTTTACTATGACTTATTTTGAAAATATTATGTTTTCCTGCTTTATTTTGGCAAAGAATAAACAAATTGTTTCATTCTCACAATTAATCATTTTAAAGGTGTCCTGAATAAGTTCACCAGCTATGAACAAAGATGACAACTAAACAATTGTGCAGCTAAAGCATTCTAATGCACTAAAAAGGAAATATATGTTTTTTGGGTTTTTTTTTTTCATTCTTTTTGCACCATGACAACAACAGAATTGAACAGCAAAACTCCAGTCTGGGCTGTTGTGATTATTGGTAATTCTCAATTTGCAGTGTCACTAAACCACGTGAGTAATCATGATATTTGAGCTACAAGTATTCATGCTGTCGTTGTTTTTTGTTATAAGTCAATAGGCTCAAAAACACATGTCCACCTCAGATTTATGTTCTTCAAAGTATCATACTGTCTCTTCTTGTCATTCTTGTTTGAGATAATGAATACTACAGGCACTAGCGAGAAAGGCCCAGCCATGAAGAGTGAATAAATATGTTTTTAGAATTAGTCAGTCCCTCTGTTTCCAGAAACTTTCCCAATAACACTTTTACTTACTTAGAGAACCCATGCAGATATTTTGCTTTGTTTTCAACTGACAGACAGGTCCTTCTAAATACAATTATCACTGTGTATTTTGATTCCACATTAGTATTAGTTTTCCAAACATAATACATAAAATTAATATTACTAAAAGGTCATTGGTCACTACCTCATGCTCAGTCTAAAGGAGGCAGGAGGCATTAATCTGAGTGTATTACAGGGGATTGTTATTCATTTTAAGGAAAAGTTTAAAAGAAACCTTTTATTTCAATAGAGGTATTAGCATAAAGAAAACATAAACACACTTAGAGCAACCCCAACAAACTCTAAAATTCTGTTTCTTTCTTCAGGTTATGAAAGACTAAGAGCCATTTCTCATCATTCCTGAATGTGCTCTGTTGTAGACAGCGCCTAACAAGGATTAAAAAGGCTGTCCTATGCATGCACTTTGCTAAATCCCTGCATGCCATTCTAGGGTGACTGTACTGTCTGAACTAGTTCTCCCTGTTTGCATGTAAGAAATAGCTGGCTCAAACAATTCATCTGATCAGTGAGGCTCAACCAGAGAGTGTGCCAGTCCAACTACACGCAGCCTAATACTCTTTCCATGAATGATGGTTAAAAAGAGCTTTCTTGCTTGAATGGTCCTCCATAGGATGTGGAAATAGGCTCAGCTGGGGGGAGGGAGGAAGTGAAGGAATGAAGCCAACACCAAACATCACTGCTTATGTCCTGCTGGCTACCTGGCTTTTACTACAGTGCAAGCAAACAGGAGATATACAGTAAATTCATATAAAACTGTCTGTCAAAAAGCTATTCACTCTGTATGTGTTACAAAGCAGTTATCTGAATGGGGCAGGAGGTCAATATAATTGCATGATGATAGCAGGACAGAGAAAGAAATGCACTGAAGGGCGGAATCCTTGCTTATCCATATGAACTCTTCTCAATCCCATCCCCCCAGTCATAAGATGTTTTTCATTTCAGCTTTTTTCCACAAAATGAAGACAACATAAACAGAGCAGTGCAGAGGGCTGCACAGTGCTTGAGGATGGAGCAGTGGCACCAGGCAGAAGGAAAGGTGCTATTCTGTCCCGTGTTAAAATTATTCGGTGCAGTGTATTCACCAGTCATGGTTTTGAGAATTCATGTACAGTCTTCTACTTCTCAAATGTTTAATTAGTTTGAAAAATTAAGATGTGGAAATGTCAGAACTGGTCTGCTGAGTATCATAACCAAAATATGGCTTGGATAATAATTATTCCACTAAAACAGAGAAGAGGCTTTTTTTTACCACTACTATTGCATAAACTGTAAATGGATAAGAACTTCACATGACAGATACAACCACACCGCACATATATACCTGTCCAACTGGATCAAATATATAACAAATCCAGATTAATTCCTCTGAGCTTAATCATAATATATTAGTATATTCAAGAGACTCTAGTTATCCACATAAAGATCCAAAATTTATGGGAAACTAATTTGTTTTCATACTTCACATGGATATTTTACCTTCTAAATGTTATGTTGCAGTAGAAAATAAATGAGGCAATCCTGTTTACTATATGGTAGGTGAAATGACTATCTCAGTTATGGTTTCCTTGTATTGGTTTGCCAGTGAACTCATTGCTTGGATGGAGAGATGCTCATCTGTAAAAGTGAAAGTTTAACAAGTCTTCCACCCAGTTGGCCTATAACATATCTTCCTTTGAAAAGACAGAGTAAGACTGAGAACTGTGATGCTTACACACAGAAAGTAGCTTTCAAGGCCAGGTACAAAGCAGACAGTGGTAATATTAAGTCCCTATTACTGACTAAATTTCTTCTTTCCCACTGGAACTTCTTTTTGGTGATAAATGACTCATTATGCTTACTCACTGCTGACTTCACCTGAGCACATCAATCGCACCAAATGCTGCAAAGCTTTCCTAGTTTTGTGATGTGGTCAAAGTTCAGACAGGTCAGCTGTTTTCACTTAAGAGGCGGTGATGTTCCAGACACCTGAAAAGCAACTGACAGATGTTTTATCCAGCAAGACATCCTGAGACTGGAGTAAGTGGATTGTGATTTGCCCATTCTATGAATTATGCTACATCCTCAGTGCCTGCTTGCATACTTTGACAATTGTGCAAGGTGATCCAAATAATAGTTCATGATGGTTTTGTGATATTTTTCCTTCACTATTTATTTATATGTTAGTTTATTCTTACCCTGTCAGCATCAGTGAGGCATCCTGTGCTTGACCTGTTCACAAACACAGACAATAGTAGTTCACTAGAAAAAGTTTGCTAAAGAAATTACCATTTTCTACTTTGCCTTGGTGAGCCACATCTGGAGTACTGTGTCCAGTTCTGGGCACCCCGGATCAAGAGGGATATAGAACTGCTCGAGAGAGTCCAGTGGAGAGCTACAAAGATGATTAAGGGAATGGAACATCTCTCTTACGAGGAGAGACTGAGGGAGCTGGGGCTTTTTAGCTTGGAGAAGAGGAAACTGAGAGGTGACCTCATCAATGTTTATAAATATGTAAAGAGTGAGTGCCAGGAAGATGGAGCCAGGCTCTTCTCAGTGATGCCCAGTGACAGGACAAGGTGTAATAGGTGGAAATTGAGGCATAGGAAGTTTCATTTCAACATGAGGAGGAATTTTTTCACTGTGAGGGTGACAGAACACTGGAACAGGCTGCCTAGGGAGGTTGTGGAGTCTCCCACTCTGGAGATATTAAAAACCTACCTGGACGCATTCCTGTGTGATCTGCTATAGGTGATCCTGCTCTGGCAGGAGGTTTGGACTGGATGAGCTTTCGAGGTCCCTTCAAGCCCCCTGACATTCTGTGATTCTGTGGTTTTGTTTTTGTTTTTTTTTTAACTCTTCCTTTTTCTATGGTCAGACTATTATCTCTAGACATGCATGAGACATATTTGGGAAAGATATGGCAGCTATAGGCTTGAAAGAGACATGGAGATATTCAAAGCAATCTCTGGATGTGGTAGCTGCCAAGAAGGTCTTTTTCATGAGGATCTTAGGGCTCCCACAGTCCTGGGGCTGTGGAAGATGAGATTCCTAAGAGCTATTTGTTGGAAGATCTATTGTCACTATTATTAGATACCTTATTAAAATGAAGGTATCTCTAGTTTTTTATTGATTTTAGTGATCAAAGGCTAGAATTCTTTACTTCTACATGTATGTGATCAGTTAGATAAACCAACTCTATCTGCTCTGGTCACTGTAGGAACCTCAGGAGGTTGCTTGGTCCAGATGGCTCAGTTTATCACAGAACGCTCAGTTTATCACAGAACACTACTACATCAGAGCTTCATAACATCTGGGTAGATTTAAAGCCAAAAGGAAATATGCTGGATCCTATGGAAAAAGGTCTCCTCCACACTGCCTTAGTAGTCATTGCCTATCACTCACCTGTTGGTAGGATAAGAAAATTCATGAGAAGGTGCAATTACCAGATCTTGGTGAGATAAAGACAGTAATAACACATGACTGCCTGATATTATTCTTCCTCTTCTGATTTCACTGCGTCTCTTCTATTTATCACTTTTACTAACTGACTAAGGGTGAACACAGAAAAAGAACAGATGTGAGATGAGTGTCTTTCCCTGCTAGGGACTCCAGAACACTCACAACTTTGTTGATGAACAATAAATGTAAATTGTTGATTTTTTTTGTGTGTGTGTGTGTGTGTATCTATACATATACATTTATCTTCAAATGAAAATGACAGTGAAAATACTACGATTTCATTTTTGCAACATGTTAGCTACCACCTCAAAAATGCAATAGCTTGGACAGCTGCACTTTAATCCAGCATAGCCAGAAAGTCTATTGAGTCAGTTTCACTTGTGCTAGAGCCACAAGCAGGTGAGTTTAAATACACATCTAAGTAGCTTCAAAATTGTGTGAATCACTTCATATATTTTTAATCTCTACCTTCTCATAATTTAAGTAGCTAAGAAGTATGTGATCAATCATTCTAACATATAATTTTATTCGACATTGTATAAAATGCACAGCACAGGCTCATGTGCTTGTGCATGTGAATCACAGCATTTATACTGCCTAAGGCACATGAACACTAAGGAGCAGCCCAGACCCAGCTGATTAAGCTGTAGTGCAAAACAACACCTCAGTAGTCAGAGGTATGACAGCCAACAGTGGTTTATTAGACCAAGAAGTATAACATTGTAATTTACTTCTCTAATACTTGTCATGTTCTTTCCTTTTGTTTCCCCTTACAGACTGAAATATGTAGGTAAGAGGTTGCTGCACAGTTTCATGTCCTATGTCCCTCCAAAATTAGAGAGTAACAAACTGTCTTTATTAACCAGGACATTTGTTATGGTGTCATAAATCACTGAAAGCACAGGTGGGCATCTAGAGGTTTAAAAGTCAAGAAAAACTAAAAGATTTCATGTGTCTGCCTAAAGCTGTTTTAGAGCTACAGTACAACTAAACAAAATGCTACACTTCCTAGCCCTGCCTATTGTATTGTATAGTTTTGTTGGGGTTTTTTTTTTGGTTTTTTTTTTGTTGTTGTTGTTGGGTTTTTTGGTTGGGTTTTTTTTTTTTTTTTCCTTATCAATAAGAAACTCACAATTTATGGAGTCTGGCTCAGGCCAGATGTTTAAAAGATTTTTTTTTCTTCCCAAAACACAGGAATATGGGCCAAAACCTTTGTTTTCTTTTTGTTTATTTGTTTGTTTGGTTTCTTTTCCATAACTTGAATTTGCAGCCTTCCTTCAGAAAACCAAAGTCTTGGTCACAGCCAATTTCTAAAAAATAGCCAGCCTATTTATGAAGCAAAGACATAGAAAACTGGTGAAATTATTAATTTCACAGAGTTAACATTCTTCTCATAAATATAGTTGAACAATGTTAACATCGCAATTATAGTCAAATGCTCTGGCTCAATCTGTCAGTACACCATTGGGGAAGACAAATTATGGTGAGCACTTAACAATGCACAAAAGAGATATAAGGCTATTCTGATTAAGTCTTGGTGAAAGATTAAATGATTCTGAGTACTTGCCAGATTTTTCAAACATGACATTTTAACCAATGCCACTAAATATTCTGCTCACTACAGGTT
>WBNM01011734.1:106675-126512 GCA_013399055.1 Ramphastos sulfuratus | reverse complement strand
CCATTGCCCCTCATCCTGTCATTACAAGACCTTGTAAATAGTCCCTCCCCAGCCTTCCTGTAGGCCCCCTTCAGATACTGGAAGACTACTATAAGGCCTCCTGGAAGCCTTCTCTTTTCCAGGCTGAAGAGCCCCAACTCTTGTAGCCTGTCCTCATAGGAGAGCTGCTCCAGCCCTCTGATCATCTTTGTGGCCCACTCCAACAGTTCCATGTCCTTCCTGTGCTGGGGGCTCCAGAACTGTACACAGTACTCCAGATGGAGTTTTTTGTGGGAAAAAGACAAGACCCCAAAAAAACAGTTTGAACCTTTCATTTATAATTGATAAGACACCTATTGAAACCAAAGCACATTTCAGACATCTATAATAGATATATATATTTACCTTCTGAGCAAATCAGAGTATTGTGATTGTTTTCTGTTTCATTAGATATGAACACCAAAAAAAAAAAGTCTCATGTCCTCATAATAGAAACATATTTTGATTTATGATTTGCCAGATTTCAGTGATGATTTCTATCAAAAGAGAAAGGAATCTTCATTAAATTTTTAGATAGTGTAGAACAAAACCAGAGAACTTGGGGAAAAAATAGTTTGCACTGAATTTACAGAAATAAATTGAGATGACAAAATATTTCTTCAGAAATATTTCTTCAGAATTCAGATTTTACATCTACCATAGGCATGGACTAAATTGGTAGGAAATGGTGATCTGGGAAAAGCTTAGAAACAAATACCTTTAGTTTCTGGCATTTTCCTGATTAGATAAATTGAAATAGTAAAAACTGTCTGTCCCAAACTGTTATTTCTTTTCAAATTTAAATTTTTTTGGTTTAATTTTGATATGTAAAAATNTTTGTTTATTTGTTTGTTTGGTTTCTTTTCCATAATTTGAATTTGCAGCCTTCCTTCAGAAAACCAAAGTCTTGGTCACAGCCAATTTCTAAAAAATAGCCAGCCTATTTATGAAGCAAAGACATAGAAAACTGGTGAAATTATTAATTTCACAGAGTTAACATTCTTCTCATAAATATAGTTGAACAATGTTAACATCGCAATTATAGTCAAATGCTCTGGCTCAATCTGTCAGTACACCATTGGGGAAGACAAATTATGGTGAGCACTTAACAATGCACAAAAGAGATATAAGGCTATTCTGATTAAGTCTTGGTGAAAGATTAAATGATTCTGAGTACTTGCCAGATTTTTCAAACATGACATTTTAACCAATGCCACTAAATATTCTGCTCACTACAGGTTTAAGAACCTCTTGGCAAAAAATAGTGTGTGTCGCTTACAGGCTGGTCAGTTGTTATGTGTCAGAACCAACAGGTAAATACCTCCATTCATACTACATGTCTTAGTGATGTGAATTATGTATTTAACTGCATCAAAACTCCGAGTAAATGAATTGTCTGACAAAATTTTCTCATTATCTGAGCAAGAGCATCACAGATTTAGACTAAACTCCATACATTTCAGAGTGAGACAATCATTAAAACGGATAGAGCTATGATTTCCATTACTTTAAAATACTTGATTGGCACTGTCTTCTGCTGTGTAGGACTGGCTCCTTTCTATAGATTTTAGCATACAATCACAGAAACAGGTAAAGTGGAACATGTGATCTAAATCTACTTGTTTAGATTTCTAGGGGCAATTAAAGGCCTTGACCATCCTTCTTCATAAAAAAGTGTGCAAGAATGGAAGGCTCAGACAGTTTAGTATAGTTTTGACTAGAAATCCATTTAACTTTGGCATTAAACATGCTAGATACTAAAAAGGCTTTTGTTCTAGTACATATTGTGTTCATATATTGGACTATAAAAAATATTGGTCTACTTACACACAAAATATCAGGAAAACGCCATGTAAAATTTAATGTTTCTTAATCAAGGAACTGTAAGTGATAACACCAAATGTAGAAGCAATAACACATTAAACTCTCCATTTCTGGAATTATATTCTGCATTTATAATGGAAAACATATACTGAAACCCTGTTAATCTACACTGGAGGATTTGGTCTTAAATTTCTCTTCTAATAAGACTTTTATTTCCAAACACAGTTTTTTTCATAGAATCATAGAATCATAGAATGGTAAGGTTGGAAGGGACCTCAAGGATCATCTAGCTCCAACCCCCTGCCATAGGCAGGGACACCTCCCACTAGAACAGGTCACTCAAGGCCTCGTCCAACCTGGCCTTGAACCCCTCCAGGGAGGGAGCAGCCACAACCTCCCTGGGCAACCTGTTCCAGTGTCTCACCACCCTCACTGGAAAGAACTTTCTCCTAACATCCAGTCTGAACCTCTCCTCTGCTAGTTTAAAGCCATTGCCCCTCATCCTGTCATTACAAGACCTTGTAAATAGTCCCTCCCCAGCCTTCCTGTAGGCCCCCTTCAGATACTGGAAGACTACTATAAGGCCTCCTGGAAGCCTTCTCTTTTCCAGGCTGAAGAGCCCCAACTCTTGTAGCCTGTNAAATTGGTAGGAAATGGTGATCTGGGAAAAGCTTAGAAACAAATACCTTTAGTTTCTGGCATTTTCCTGATTAGATAAATTGAAATAGTAAAAACTGTCTGTCCCAAACTGTTATTTCTTTTCAAATTTAAATTTTTTTGGTTTAATTTTGATATGTAAAAATCAACAGGGAATCATAGAATGGTAAGGCTGGAAGGGACATGATTATATACTATTCAGATGTGATAAATGACTGATTAGTAGTGATTTTTAAGTTCCTCTTCCAGCAAATACTTAAAATACATCTAAGTTCAGTAGAGCAAGCAATCTTAAAGAAAGTCAATGTGTCTGGCAGAGCAGTGTGTAAAATGCTAACATTACAAAAGATCCTGTAAATTTAATCCCCAATCCTGAACTTAATAACATCAGTGGTAAAACTCCAGCTAATAGCAGTAGGAGCAGAATCAGGCCCCTATAGCTTAGGTTTCTAAGGTTTTTCTCCCCCTTCCTTCCCCCTCCTTGTACAACAGCTTGAATTCCTGTATTCTGATTAAGATAGATGGAGTATTTGCATCCTATCCATATTCATAATCTTCCTTTTCAGTGTCAACCCAAAATACCGCATTTGTTGCCCAGGCAGACACATGCAATGTCTTCAGAAGGTTTTGCATAGATGGATAAGGACACATCCCTTTTCAAATTTTTCAGAATAGGTGGCCACAAGGTGAATTCATGCTGTTAAAGTGCAAAGAGACCAGAACAAAACTCATGTCTTTTGTGTGTGACAGAAACTGTAATTAATGATCTCTTCCCTTTTCGCTAAAGAGAAAAGAGAGATGTGCTTGTGACAGGCATTTTATTAATGGTTTCTACCATCTTAGTATATATAAAAGGCATTATTGGTTGCAGTGCTAGTTTAAAAGATTTTTTTTAGGAAATGTTGAAGATGTTTCATGGATGAAAAATGAAAGCAATCTGTCCACTGCCACTGAAAGTTTGGGTTTCAATAATAAAATTGAAACTATTGTGACAGTTCCTATTGTATCCTTTAACCATCTGCCTCCTGCTGGCACAATCACTGATGGCATCTGCAGGGACATGGTCACCCTTACCTAGTTTGTTTCTTATTTCAGCAACAAAACCTGTCAATACCATGTCTCATGGTTGCTTTTCTAAGGAGATTTATCAACCGTCTAGGTGATGGTACTTATTTTAGTGACCGTTGGTCTGTTGTTGCATTGGGAGCCAATAGGATATAAATATTCAGCCTGGCACACAAGAAATTAGACATGCATTTTCCAGTTGCAACAATGGCAGCTGGCTGCCTAATCCAGAGGCCAATGCAGTGATGATTTGCTCATAGACTTTGCTTATACTATAGAATTAAAGTGAATGGGAATAGCACAATGCTGCATTACTTTCTGAACTATATTACGTAGGAGAATGAGACAATGCTGCACACAGGTTCTTTAATTTGTGCTCATTTTCCCTGGGGAAAAAAAAAAAAAGACAAATCGCAAGTAAAAAATGTAAAAATAAGAGGCCGGATCATAAGTCCATACAAATGAAGGACGGTAGCTTGACTGTTGAGATAGTGCTATGCTCATTTACACTGGCTAATGGACTTGCTTGTGGACAGACAAGAAAAGAGCCATTTGTCTAGCTTAGTGTTCTTTCTGCAACACTTTTAGAAAATGTTTTGTTTTGCCACTGATTGTGAACAACTTAATAACTTCTGTGAACCAACAAGGAGGCAGACATTTACTACATGCGTTCGCAATAACATAATCAGAAAACATGTTGGGGAATGGATTTACAGCACTTTGCACTCTGCTCTCCAGATAGAAATAAACAAGCAGTAAAAGGTTCTTCCTATATATTGTTGAAGTTTTGCTAATATCTTAAAATTAAGTACAGAACCATTTTGGTGACTATTCAGCTCAGCATTGTGACTGACACGAGTGTTAAATATAGCTGTACTAGCGAATAAAATATCTGTCCCTTCTCCAAGCAAATGTATGATTCTTTTAATTCAGATTTTCAAACTTCATTTCTAAGAGTCCTGGAAAATCTATGGTTTGGGAGGCAGCTGAAAATGCACTGTTTGCACACTGATGTATACTAGCAGCCATTCATTTTCTCTGGGAATTTTTATGTAAGCTCCCTTATTGGGAATATGCTAATGACATCCGCCATGATTACTGATTTTCTTTGAATCGTTATTCCTCTGTGGGCAAAGCAATCAGAAAGGGAGAACAGGAGATTTACTTCTTGCCTGTGTGCCTTCTTCAACCATCTGCTCTATCCTGATTCATTTGAATAAGATCTGCAGTTTTAGATTCTTTACTCTGGCATTCTGAAGCATTTTAAAGCTTAAAAGGAGTTAATAGTTATCTATCAGTGTCACAAATGTGGTACTGCGATGCATTCTAAGAGCAAGTTTGCCTTCCAATGGTATACAGGGCCAGATTAATTTTATTAAAGTAAAAAATTACAGTGTTCTTTAACAGCTTCATTATTTCAGACAAGTCTTTTGTGAGCACATTTATTATATGAAGCACAGAGTATAAAAGCTGAAAGAAAAGGAACTAATTTATAAAACAAGAACATTTAAAAAAATGAAAATTGTTAATCTACTTCCTCCCCATAGATGGGAAAAAAAAAAGGGCAAAATTGTGATCAATTTAATGAAAACACAACCTTGTAAAATGCACTGCATTTACTGGATTCTTCTACCTGTTCTTTTACTTGCGTGACTTTCTGAAATACATTTACACAAGGTCATTTTGATTTTAACAAAGGTTCTATTTAACTGTATCAAAATTCAATTAAATTGTTCTCTCAAATGAAGTATTGGCCTCATATAACAAGTTTCCCATGCACAGTGATAACGATGTGCATGCTTTCTCTTTTTAATAGGATGACAGTTTTCTGCTGTTTTATATATACAGGCTAGGTTTAAAAGAGCACCGCTAATTGCCAAAGACCATTTTGTACAACAGTAATGGAAAATAAGCAAGAAGAAGATATCATAGTAAGGCAGAACTGAGCACAGGCAAATGCAGAGACAGCATTCAGAGAATGGTATTGAATGCTTAAGTGTAGTCTTTTAGTGAGCAAGTAACCTTTGAAATGTTAAGGGGAAATCGGTGACTGGAAATAAAAAAAATCTTTACTAGACTTATTTCAGAAATACTTTTAACTAACACAATAATTAGAGCCTCTCTAGTTGTTCCTGTAAACTAGTTCATAATACCCATAAAAAATAGAGCTCCTTCTAAAAAAAGGAGAGACAATCTTTGAATTAGCAAGCAGTACACAAAGATCTCCAAAGCATAGGACAACCTCTTTAGTTACCTTTGAAAGACGAAGCTTAAACTAATGCAAAATTATTATTGTCTGCTCCTTTGGTGTGGCCACAGATGTTAAAACCTCTGCCTACCTTTTTTTTTTTTTTTTTTTTTTTTGTTAAGTAAGTATTTTCTGGCAGAATGACAACACAAAAGACTGAAATGGCAGTGACCTCCCTGATAGAATTAGTTGTTGGGAGCCACTTTCTATCAACTAACTTCAGCTCCTTTCAGAGCTCTCAGAAAGAGAGCTGCAACTTGAGTGAAGAAAGAGTAGTTATTTGAGAAAGGGTTTGTCTGTTCTCATTCAAATGAAGGGAACTTGCAAACACACTTTGTGTTTGCTTTTAATTAGAGGTGCAACTAAACTATACTATAAATTACAAGGCTCACTGCATTTGTGACTTGGTTATCCTGGAAATTATAAACAACAACTACAGTTTCTTTCGGTTTAAAGATGTTTCAATCTTTGAAATTCCCTATTCAACACTTCACTAGAGGATTAGAAATCTAGATTTAATTTTTATGGTGGTTTCGTAATACTTGTCAATATGGTTCCATGAATTTCAAGGATTGGTCTCAACTTTATCTTCACTTTGATGTATGGTATAAAGCAAGCAGTTCTGAGAAACATGAATAAAGTCAGAAAAGCAGAATTCTATCTTAATAATTCATGAGAGAAAATTCTTAACATCAAATTAAAGATTGGCAGATAACCAATGAAAAACAGAGACGAGACGATAGAAACAGCAGTGTTATTTTTCATAACAACATAGACAACTCACTATTTTGCTGCTCAAGTGTATTACACAAAACACAAGTCCTTTTAATTGAGAAATATTTTCTCTTGTCTTGCATTTGTATTTCTCTTTCTCTCTAATGAAAGTATCTTATTGCTCAAACTTTGTGCAATACAGTTGCTTATTTCATGGTTAAAGTCACTTACCACATGAAGCTCTGCCTCTTTATGTACACGGCATCGCAGTGCAGCAGGAATATTTTAATATCCTCCTCAATGTAGCTCTATAGTCTTTACCATTTTTAGACTCTTTATTTCTACTAAACAACCTGATTAGCTATTCAATCACAAAGTTTCAGAAAAACAGCACAAAATGCTAGTCATTTTGAAAAGCTGAGAGGAGAGTAAGGGAGGTAGCATGTTTATTCTTAAGAGAGAATTGCAGAATATCTCTGAAAGGTACGGTAATAACACCAGTTAATGGGTTCAACCTGCTCCTGTATCAGGCAGCAAATCCAGGAAGGTCTGCCAATTACATATAACCCCATTAAAAACAGCACATCTTCACTTCTGCAATGACAACTATATGGAGTTCAGCTTTCGGGTACCTGGGGGAAAATGCAAAACACCCCTGTGCTAGCTCTCCACAGACTGCCTTACAACAAAAATCAGTGTATGGCAAACTTTCAGCCCTTGTTAAAAGACCCAGCTCATGAATACACCATTTGTTTTAGGCACTTCACATAGTTTTAATTACATTAATATTTGAGAGCATGAAGATATTTACAGTATGTGAAATGCCAGTGACAATGGTGAAATGTCATGATTTTTATTCAGGTTTGCTGCATATCTATCACATAATTTAGCTAAATTAAAAAAGAAAAAAAAAAAAGTAAGAAAAAAAGAGACAAAGAGACTGTAGGCCTAAACTGTTAGTGAATCCTGCTGAACCTGAGAATTTACTATAAGCAATAGGCAAGTAGTAGCAAATTTTTTGTACTACATTTTTTGTCCCTTGAATTTGAGGTAGGTAAATAAAGAGGATTTTCCATTAAAGAAGGATGCAAAATGACAGGAGAAAAAAATCCCAAACACCAAAAGAAACATCAGAAAACAATCAGATTAACTATTTCAGAATCTCCAAATGATGTCCAGATATATTTGCACATCTCCATAAATATATTTGGATAGTGCAGAAAAATATCCCTGTGCCCATTTTAAAAATGGTGTATACCAGTCTATATTTTCCTCTGTACTCTTTAACATTCATATTTTAGACAGAACAATTCTTTGAAGTGTCCAGAAAAAAGAGATAACACCACTATGTGCAAACATTGTCGTAATTTAATTTCTTGTAAGTCTTCTCATATTGGTCAAAGTGGATATATACAGATTAGCAGGTCTCTGGTATACTGCATTTATATTTCTTTTCAGAATACACTGTGCAGGAAGAAAAGATTTCCTTTCATTTGCATATGATGTTATTTGGAACTGCTAATCTATCATGCAGACAGAGTCAAATGCACCTTGTAATTATCACAAACCAAATTCATTGCACTTACTTAGGGTGCTAGTTGATGTACACACAAGACAATTGTTCATAGACCCTGCTCTGGAAGTTGAAAGCCTTTCATCCTTTCATTTAATGCATACATGAAATCTAACATGATTTGTAAAGAGGCAGGGGTTTAAAATAACCTGAAGAATGGAAAGGGGAAAAAAAGACAGGAGTAAAATTCCTGGTTTACAATGCTTCGAAACAAATGTTTCCCAGACAACATTACACTTATTTTTTTTATTTAAAAATTTTTTTTAATATACATTAAGAATAGCGATAACTGGTGATAAAAATAAGACTCGATTCGGAATCTTTCGAGTGGTCCCATAATTTGGGTCTGCTCCCAGAGAAGATGAACATTTTATCAGATGATGTTTTTGGGAACTGCAAGGCCCACAATCCGGACATTTCACTGACAAGATCTATACACTATACTCTTAAATTCCTGATATGTCTCAGAACTGAGATTTTCTTGTGTTTGCAGGCATAGAGATGCTTTCATAGAATTAATTTGTGTAATACGCAGTTAAGTGAAAAGATTTTCTCCTCATCACATTCAAGAAATAGTTTCAGTAATTCATTTAAGTTGAATCAACGGAAGTCATACCTTTGTGTATGTTACAGGCAGTCATTGACTGAGAAAGAAAAATGACTTTTGGAGGAGTAGACAGATGTCAGGATAGCTGCCAGCTTGAAGACACAGAAAACATCAAATTCAATGTGTACCTATGTGGCAAACATTTTAGCCCAGTGAAAACGGCCACGTAGCACAAACTTGACTAGATTTCTGCAAGAGAGCTCAGTCCAGCACAGAGTAAAGGTAATGAAAACTGTCTCTTTATGTCTCTTTGCCATGAAAATTTAGCAAACATCTAGCAAACTGAACAATATAGTTTTGCAACTCTCTGTGCTGGCTACACAAATAACTTACATATCATAAATATTGTAGTTAGCTGTGGTAAAAAACTGAGGCAATTGATTAATTTTAAATCCCAGCCATACTATCTATGCTCAAAATACCTTTAAATCTAAACAATAAGGGGCAAGGGAGCAGAAACCAAAATGCTGGAGGAAACATGACTGAATGAATCATTTACTATCAATCCTATAGATTAATATACTGATCAATAAGCTTTTGTTAACTACTAAACAAATGGTTTCAATTTTCTCATCATATACTAATGTAAAAACAAGGACAAGGGGGAGTCTCAACCAAGCTTTGTATGTGAGTTAATTAAGCTTTTTGAGTAATTGTCCTCCCATATACCTCAATAGATTTCTCTCTGTTCCTTTCTCAGATACCGAATTCCCTAAGGATTTTAATTTCCTTCTCCAGTTCCTAATTACTGTACTCCACTCAGGTTCCAGTTATCTTGTTTTCCCTGAGTGCTCTTTTATTCCTTTCAGCTCCTTACTGCTCCTCCTTAGGATTTAGTTTCCCCATTCAAGCTGTTTTACCATGTTACTTTGGAGATGGGCTTTTTTTGTTTTTTTCTGTTGTTTGTTTTTGTGGGGTTGTTGTTTTTTTTTTCCTTTTGTTGTTGCTTGTTTGTTTTTTTGTTACTGATGGAAATCCTGCACTAACAGATAAGATTTTAGGGTAAAAATAGAACACTGTTCTTATCATGGCATATACCAATCTGTTATATTTTTTTCATCAGCATCAATTCAGCAGTATTTCTATGCAAGCTAGTCTATGCTTTGGGGTTACTTTACTGAGAAATAAGCCCATATGCTTACAAAATTTTAACTACTCTAGGTGGAAATGCAATATCCTAAGATCTGCAGACTGCATAAGCATATATAAATTACAGTCTAATTTATCTTTCTCCAGAATGTCTTGGACACTTCTTCCAAAACAAAGACCAAAATCAACAACGACAAACAAAAGCAACAATAAGAAAGTAAAATGGTACCATTCATATCATCTTGTCTCAAACCACACATGCTAAGGATGTTTAATTTTGTATGTAGACTTGCTAGAAAACATCCTACCAAACACTCTTCATGGAATAAGAGAACACTATAATTTTCATGGTACAAAAATCAAAGGTGACTCTCTCTGCTACTGGTTCTACTCAGCAGTAAAGAGAAAACCTTGCGAGTGTTGTTTACACAGTACTAAATCCTTGTAAAGTCATACTGAAACAAGTCTGCTATCTGACCTAGCCCTTAGGGCTACTTAAACACCTGTGGATTTATAGAGTTCAGATGTCTACAAGGTCTGTGCTGAAGTTCATTTCCAAACCTGTGCCCCATGTGAAGTACTTTGTTGGCACAGTTAAGCCGTTACTACTTGTTTCTGGTTTGTAAGGCAATCACATTATGAAACAGAAAGAGTTCAGAATAAAGAACAGTTATCTTTATACAAGGCTGTAAATGCACATAACAGGTAAATACTTCACATATAAGTTCTATTTGCAGAAGCTTAGCTTCACTAAGAGCAAAAGAATGCAGAGAAAGAGAAGAGCTATCCTCATTTGTGTGTGTATAATTAATTCTCCAGCAGGATATACACATGTAAAATCCATATCAGACATGAAGTTTAAGTAAGGCATGCTTTGTGCTAAGATAACAAGCATTATTAGATAAAAGACAGAGAACTTCTCATCTCCCTTTTAGAAAATAAACTCTCCTGCACCACAGATCAAGTAAGAATAGCATAATCTAATGCACGAGCAGAATAGGACAAAAGATGTTCTAAACCTTCTAAAAATTCAGTTCGAGAGCTTACAGGTTAAACCCTGGTCCCACCAAAGCCCGTATGTCTGACTTGAACAAGACCAAAATTATACTGTCCAGGGGCTCAAAATAAATGATACTCTAAGTACTATGAATTTCCAAAAGTCAAAGGTATTTGCTTTGAACTTATTTATTTAAAAATCACCATGCATTAAAGTTTACAATTAAAGCCATAGAATTACTATTCTGTGCCTCAATTATACTCATTTCATTTAGACTCTTTACTACTGAGTGTATGCTCATGAAGTCATAAGAAAAAAATAATAGCAACTGTACATTTTCAGTATGTTTTGCAAAACTGTCCACCACACCTGGTAAATTTTGGGGTTTCTATTGGGTCTCTAAACAGTTTCAGAAATACACAACCTCACTTAGATTAGGCAGAAAGGTAGCTACTGTTTAGAAGCCTGCATTGCCTCAGGAGCCATAACGGCATTCGGCACAGCTGAGCTGCAGTGTGCATTGGCAACTCGTAGTTTTATGGAGATTTCACAATACTATTTTTCAGAGCCCCAGTTTCTTAAAATATTGGCTCAGGAAAAGCTTGAAAATATGATGCTTGTATGTCCTAAAAGTTCATAAAAATGAAAGCAAATAACTATAAAACAAAAAGAACACAGATTTTTATTGCCCCCCCCCAGTTCTTTAATTTCATGACTTTTAAGTCAATCTTATGATGCATATATGTGCCACATTAATTTAGTAATGCTAGGACTGTTAAGATTGCTTCCTGAAGCTCTGAGTAAATACACACTGAGAAAGACCTTCAGGAAACTCTGTAGTCAGTGATTTTTAAAAAAAAATATTTATTTATTTTATTTTTTAAAAACTACTAAGCTAGCTTCATTATACTAAAGATTTGCAAAAGCAGAAATTGTCTTGCTGCCATCCCACGTCTCTGCAATGGCTTTAGGGAGGTCTGTGCAGCCAACACAGAGCAGGGAACAGTGGCTGCACATAGACCAAAGCTGGCTCTCACACAAGGGGACAAGGGACATATCTCCATGCCCATTCAATGTTTAGCACTGTACTAACCTAAGGCACAACATCCTATCTTCACATACTTCATCTGAGCCACTACTGCAGCTGTTTGTACACTGATGAATTGAGGGCTACCTAAATGCTAAATGCTCTTGGAATGCAAATTTCAAATTAGACCCCTCTTAAAGAGAAGAATAATAAACCCAGACATCACAAATTTGACACCTTTTTCTACATTCTGCTCAGTATGGCTTTCAGTAGGTAGATGTGTATAATAAACTGCTGCCATGCTTGAGGATCTATCCTCTTTAAGCAATGCTAAATCATTTTTATTGCTTCTGACAATATGTTGTTTCATACCATTATATCTATTTATATTGGGTTTATTGTTGAGTTATCATTGTGGTACCGAATGACACTGAAAAACTTGAGTCTGTTTATTTGATAGGCTTTGGTTCACACAAACGTTTTCATAAGCATAGTTTCTTTTTTTTTTTTGTTAGCTTTTTGTTTGTTTTTATTATCATTATCTAATATACATGTATACAGATTATCCTGTACCAAACATACCAGAATGCAATCATTGCCATCAGTGCTATTTTACTACACAAGGGAAAACTGACACTTTCTGGCAAAAGCAAGAGATGACACAGCCAACACAAATTATTTATCTCAGTAGTTCTCCATGCTGAGTCTTTGAGGTCTAAGGATGAATCAAGTGCCTAGCAACTAACCCATAGTCCACGCTACCATTCCTTTCTCTTCTTTCTCTAGGTGGAGAATTGGGCCCTCACTGGGAAATATCTCTTATCCTCACTTAATGAGAAGATCTCATGCAGATTTCTCTATCCGGTCCTATGTATGAGCCATCCTCAGAGAGCTTGACTGCTGTGCACCGCACAGGGAGAGTAAAACTACATGAAAACTGCCAGCGACTCTTATTCACATAACTGCTTATACAGTCAAAGGTTAGAAAATACCTGGGAGAGGCAAAAGTAGCATCAATTCAGGGAACAAGATGAATCTAGTCTTCCACTTGCAAATTTGGGAGAAACTTGGAATTACCATCTATAGCTTTTTACCAGTTGTGAAAAACCAAGCCAATATAGAGGCAAGGGGATGGAGATCAGTCAACTGCCACACACTGAATGCATGATTCATGCACTTGGCTGCCTGAAACTCCCTGAACATAGGCCTTCATCAAATACATTTGATGCAGCTAACCAGTGCTCTGTGCCTTCATGTACCAAATCAGCCATGCCTGGCATATGGCATCATTCAGCAAAAGAGTGGGCATCAAAGTAAAAAAATTCTCATTGTGTGTCACAGGTATCTCTCTAGGATATACCTTGGCCCATACCTAATCTCTCGAATGCTGGAGGGTTAATTTGAGACCCCTGGGAGCAGATCAGCATCAAGACAGAGGAAATCACTGAAGCGAGATTTTGGGCACTAGGGTAGGAAAAGTAACAGTAAAATCTTCAGAAAGAGCTTCTGAAGTATGTGGTATACAGATAGCCATTTACTTTGTATCTACTTGGCACAAGGAAACTAGCTGTGGCACTACATCAAAATAGTTTTACATTGTTGGTTGATAGCAGTGTGAGGCCATCGCAGTAGCTGCTGAAGAGTAGAAAGGAAAAATAAAGGCTAATGAGTCTGAATTAAGATGAATAGAGCAGCGGGCAATTAGCTAGTTTGTCAAAGGAACAAACAATCATTAAAGGAAGCTTTTCACAATGTAAAACCATTTGTATAAGGGATACAGTAAAAGGGACATCAATTTTGCAAGACCGCAATTGAGCTTGATCTTATTCCTAACAAGGCTGACGCTCAAAAACTCAGAGAAATAATCAGTTATTTCTCACCTTCAGTAGGAATGCAGCACTAGATCTTTGATTAAACTTTGTTCTGAATATTTAGTTTGCTGGGGAAAAAAAATGGTCTTCTGAACCATTAGAGTACTGTGATGGGACAATTTGTTTCTTCTGCTTGAAATATTTCCTACTGAAATAGAATTTTCAGAAAGCTAACGAGATATAAAGAGATATTTTTAGGTTTTCAAATATTAAGACAAAATGGCATAATTCTGTACTAACTCTGAATTTTAATGAGCAGCTCTATTGATAATCACTGAACGTCTATATTTATAGAAATAGGGAATATTATAAATACAGGATTATGCCATTATCTATATGTCTGGCATTTCTCCACACATACAGAAATCAAAAAGTTTAATTTCTATAGCAATGGAAATACGTCCATTTTCACCAGATCTATTAGTCAGAATGTAAAATTAGATCTAAGCCAATGTGTTGGCTCAGTTTCTAAAAGCTGGATGTAGCTGATTTTTTTCTCATGTATGCTTTCATTTCTGCCTCACTGAAGGAAGAAAGGCACAATTCTGTGCTCACTCTGTAGGGCCATTATTGAAGTTTCATAGACTCTTAATGCCATTTATCTGGTACTTGTGACCTAGGTCTTAAACAGCATTAAAATGTACAGCAATAAACCAGAAATGCCCAGTAAAAAATTGATAGAAGTGTGGTTAATATGTGCTTTATTTCTCATTGCTCCTGTCTGGTAAGGATTAGTAAAAATATTGGAAGGAAGGAAAAAAGACTAGCAACTATGATTTTTGATTCCTACTCTATGACAAACTACCAAACAACAAAAAAAAAAAAGAGGCCACTATTTTTAATTGTGATTTGAAAATTATCCAAGTTTTCTTAAGTAAATATACAATTGCTGCTCTCTAGAGCACAGAATTAGAAAGGTTTAAATAGCAACATGGAAATTTGGAAAACAGGAAAGTTGGTGCGCAAATTCTTAATGACGCACAAATTTCTTAACGTTGTACTCATGTTGGCATAGTTTACAAAGCAGAAAATGTATCAATTAGCAGTACACCTTCAGATCTTAACCATGTGAATGTGTACAAATAAACATATGTGAACAGAGCATAATGGACTCGGTTAAAGCTGATTTTCCTGACGTGTTTCTATATGCATAAGTACTTTGAAACTCTTACACAAAAGGCAAATACACGCCATTGTTCATTAGCATTATTTCTTAAGTAATATAACAATTGGATAGGCAGAGAAAAATCTGCAATAAAGTACAGGTATACTTTCTCTATATTATAAGCAATTAAGTGGAATGTAAAATTGAGAAAGAAGAAATGTCTTTTTCTCCAAACATATAGGTGTTAATTGGAGAATGCAAAAAAATTACTTACAAAAATCTGACTCCTCCTTCAAACATATACATAGAGTTCATATTTTTTGCTAATTATCTAAATTGAAACTTAAAGTAGTTTTGTTTTCTCTTAAACTGCAGTGACTGTGGGGGAAAAAAAATATACGCTGTGCAGGATATTCTTTTAGGTGTGTGTTTTCCATGCATTGTTATTAATAATAATAATAATACAAAAAAGTATAGCAGATCAAACCAGAAGGAGCCTTGAATATATTTACTGGGAATTGCCTCAGGCTAAACACCAGGGACATGAAACAAACTGTTCTTATCACCTTTTTCCAAACACAGCGATTTAAATTTACAGTGAAAGTGCCAGCACCAGCTGCACTTTAAGAAAGCACCACATGTCTTGATGAGCTCCAAGAAAATGGAAAAAAGCCCAGTTCAAGTTGGAGGTGTCATCTTCCTGAGCCAGCTGGGTGACACAAAGCTGAAAGCGATGAAGTGCTAATTAGAGGTTGATGAACAGAATCTCAGAGTGGAAACTTGTCGAAATAGCCTCTACTGAATCACAGCCTTATGAAGTCTGCCCTTATCTCCCCATACAGAACATTGTCAGAGCCAGAAAAAGACAGTGTGAATCCAAATATCTTTATGGTTAGGTTACATGTTTTATCTCATACCATATGTCCACTTTATCTGCGAGTTATTTTTAAATTACCTTTTTTTATTTTATTCAAAAAGAAAATTTCTAATGTGGATACATATTTTTCCTAATTAGTTCTTTCAGAATGTCTAGACTATTGCAGAAGGCACAATCAGACTTTTCATTTTTTGAAAAAGATGACTTTTATAACTAATGCTCATAAGGAAAAAAAAAAAACCACCTTCCAATGCTAAGTGAGAATAAGCAAATAGGTATTGCTTAATGAGAGATATGAATAAGACCACACAAAAGAAAAATGAGGAAATGCACTAAAATAACAACAACATAGATCATGCTTTGAATAGGTCTAAGTTCAGAACTGTTCTTCGCTGAACAAAAAAACCCAAACAAAGCAAACCAACCAACCAAAAAAAACAAACCAAACCAAAACAAAAACCAAACCAACCAACCAACAAACAAACAAAAAACCCAAAACCCCAAACCACACGCACCAAATTTTAAAAAAAAAAAAAAAAAAGAAGAAAAAAAAAAGTGGTAGCAGCAGACTTCAGCTGGCAGGCAAGTTTGGCCTTTTTTTTTTGGTTCTTTTTAAGAAATGTTGATGTTGAAGTGTCAGCTTTTCTTTGTGAGTATCTTGTTCTAATTGGACCTAATGCAGAAATGCTTAGCAGTACTGACAGGTAAGTACAGGCAGGGTGGTTTCACTTCTAGAAACAGCAGGAGCTACTGCTCACACTGCAACAGCAGGTGCTCCCAGGCTGGGCTGGCAGAACACTGAAAGGTAACTACCTTTTCACAAATACATCTCTCTTACTTTGCTCTCCACCTCACATTTCCCCCTTTCTTCCACCTTATCTATTAATCCTAACTACTGCTATCCCTATTGAGCAAACGTTAGTGCCACTACATCCCTCCAAGTCCTGAATGAGCAAAGCCTTTACCTGCTTCAGTGGGTGACCAATATGTGATGAATATTACGAGCGAATGGATAGGTTCTGTGACAAAATACAATTAATAAGAATTAAAATCTGAAGGCAGTTAGGAGAGTTGAAACTGTTTGGAAGGTGGATAGGAGAGTTGAAACTGTTTCGAAGGTAGATAGGAGAGTTGAAACTGTTTCCATGCAAATGCAGATGCATGACACATCAGCAACAACTATTTTGTGTACAAGTGTACTAAGCTAGAGCCACATGTATTTCGGTTATCAGCTTGGCATCAGAATATCTGGCACTATTATAGAAGTTTTTTCAAATCACAGTGCATCAACACCCAGAAACTAAAAGACTTTACAAAATGCTTGATATTAGTAAGAAACAGGCATCTGTCATAAACTGCATGTAGTGAAATGATCATGCGAACATCATGTATTTTGTGGAATAAAATATCACCAGGATTGAATTTCATCAATAACTGTTCTGGAACATCTTTGAGCCCATATGTTAACAAGTCCAGCAAAGCCAAACTGCATAGAGCCGAAACACTCACAAAAGCCCTTTCCCTTGTGATTTAAATTTTATACCTGGGAGATGTTACACGTTTCTGTGAAATTTATGCTTGCTAATATAATGTATTTTTTAATATAACCTGAATGTTTTAAGATCTGAAACATCAAAGTTACAGAACATTGTTGGTAGCAACAATGAAAAAGAAAAAGATCGTGAAAACTTTGAAAGTTAGTCATAACACACCCTGAAAAGAACGAAATTTAGGAATAAAAATCCAGAGCCAGGATAATTTTATGTAAACAGTATGGGCTACAGAGAATCATACTTGAAATGCTTCAACTGTTTAATACTTTGTAAGACATGAAGTGTAATTTTACAACCATAATTTTAGTCAGTGTTTTGTTCTGCTAGCCTATTGCTTCGAAAACCTAGTTCAGATTAATTGCTTTAAAAAAAAAAAAAAAAGATCCATGCTCTTTTGAAAATGTCAGCTCCCATTAAACTAGCTCTCCAAAATAATGATGTTCATCTGATTTTTCTCTCTTTGATTAGGCTTGTATAATTCTGTATTATCTTGGTAGCTTTGATGCCAAACAAGATTAAATTGTCATGTACAGTATATTACATTTATAATCTGGAATTAAAAAAAAAAATCACTTATAAGGCACTTGGAATCTGTATCAAGGGACATAGCAACTACATATACATAATTTACACCACTGACATACCATTATTTCCTGGTTATTTATTACTAATTATCAATTGGTGGTCAATGTTTGAAATTGGTTACTGTAATTATTTCCCTATGGCCCCTTGTTTAGATGTAACAGACGTAGTTTTATCAAGCCTCAGCATATGCATTTCCTCAGCTAAGTGACGCTATTCTTTGCTGTCTTACATGTGAATTTTCTTCAGTATGAGGAAAACGTATTTCAACTACAAATTCTAAAAGTCTAAAAGCAGCATTTTGTTATTTCTGACATGTATTCAAAACTACTGTACAAAACCAAGAAAACTCCGTAGAAAGAAAATAAAACAACTACCCACCTCTCCTCAAAACTGATGTAGAAGGAGAATCTTTTTCAACAATGTGATCTCATTGTCTATCCTCTTTCTCATTTTCTATCCTCTTTCTCATTTTCTCTTTCAGCACACTTTCATTTTTTTTCCTTTTGTATTTTATAGAAATGGACAAAATAATAGCTGATTTCTGCCCTCATATCTAGATTTCACTTCCACTCAAATCAGTCCTAAAGCATGCAAACAAAAATCTGCATATGAATTCCTAATGATTCCTCCTATTGTCTCATTGCTGCTACAACCTGTCAATCATTGCTGAAAAGTGCTAATCACTCCCAGGAATCCCAGCCTCACAGACAAAAGTACCAGTCACCAAAAAAATAATACCAATTGGTCATGGACGGAAGGCAAATCTCACTAGGGATCTAACTGCACAATGGAGTTTAAGTCCATTTTGCTATAGTCTAGCTCTGCTAGCAGCATCCAATAGTTTCAGACTTTAATTTCAAAGTCAGCTAAAATCCACCAAAGTAACTTATGTTCTTTATCTAGACTAACTGAACTGCTGTGAAGTTTGCAAGGGCCTTCAGTAGAAGTGGCAGCTTCATTTTCGATGGAAAATAGATCTAGCCACAAGTTAGGTACTTCTTTCTTAATCACTTTGCTTTTTAAAGGCATGTAGTTTTTTAACTAATTGCATACATCTTTGACTAATAATAAACATGAAAGAATATCTTGCAGTTGATAATCCATATATGACCATTCTCCTCTGCTACAACATTCCACTTTAGTAGAAAGATGAGTTAACTATGAGTATATACCATTCATCATAAAGAACTGTTGCATCACATCACAGGAATTCTGTTTTATGCTACAAAAGGGAGGGTGGCTAATTCAGTAGTCTTGACATCTAAACTGCTGTATCTTAAAATCCACTTTTTTTTTTTTTTTTAAGACAGTGCAGATTGCACTGTTTGCATTTAAAACTATAAACACAGACTGTGTTTTCCTGTTACATTAACTAAATACTTAAGTGTGTTTGATCTTAATAAACTATAATTAAGCAATATAGAGTAATTACCTTTTAGAAATCCCTATAGTGATTATTACCTCTGGAGTTGACTAGATGAGGCTAAGAATCTGCAATATTTGCTTTCCATTGGTGATACGAAACTGCTTCCTATTTCTTAAAGAAGCAAAATATTTCATATGAGTGAAACTCCTTTGAAAAGTAAGGTTTATCTGGCTTCATGTAGACACTACTGCAATCAACAACTTCTACCAAAGTTGCTATCAAAGCTACATTTAATGGATATTGCAGTAGAAGGACCACTCTTGAAAAAAATGTTTACATTAAAAAGTTTGCAGAGAGGCACAATTTATATATGGCTTTGCGTATTGTGTGCATGCCTGCTTGATGTGGTTGGATTTCTGTGGTGTTACAGTCTGTGATTCTGAATGTTTCATGCTTCAGCAGGAACCCACAGCTCCCTGTAGCACACTCAGGAGCCTGTAGTGCTGAAGAAGTAACAGTTTTAATTTCTTTATTTTTTTTCACTCCATGTTGAACATCTGAAAAGCCTCTTTTTTTTTTTTTTTTTTTTTTTTTTTTTTTTTTTTTTTTCCTTTTTTTTTTTTTTTGGTTCTTTTTTTTTTTTTCTTGTTAAAAAGGCACT
>WBNM01011734.1:79841-106074 GCA_013399055.1 Ramphastos sulfuratus | reverse complement strand
TTTTTTTTTCTTTTTTGACCAGTTTTTATAGTTTAGGTGACTTTCTCTTTCTTCAAGTTAAAAGAGCAATCTTCAGCANGATTCTATGATTCTATGACTGTGAAGTTCTATACAGTCCCAAAACACACATTCAGCAATATCCATCTTGCATGGCTACAGTGTCCATCCTTTCAGATTTCTGAGTTTCATACAAATAATAATGCAACCCAAAAGACTGCACACATGTAGAATGAGGAGGGGAAGCAAACCTGTGCCTCAGGTATGCTCGCTTCGTGATACAAGCCACTCTAGGCACATTAATTCAAAAGTACATTAATCCACAGTGCCACCTAGCCACCTGTGTGTATTTGGTTTAAATGTGACACGAAGAAAATCCTTCTAAACTGTAAAAACTGTTAACCCTCTCCCTTTCCCCTCCCCTCCAGTTGCTGGATGTAGATGGAGTAGAATAATAATTAAAAATAGCCTGACGTGTTTATAGCAACTGTTATTGACCTAAAGGAAACCTGCAGATCTTTGCTACAGCTCTGTGTTATGCTGTTATTACTCCAAACATAAACTAGGCTATTAGCTGCACTGAATTAAAATGAAGCATTCTACAAACACTTGCTTTGTTGCACAAAACTTGTTTTCTTGAAACATGTAACTTCTTTCCCTCCCTCCTCTTTTTCCTTCTTTTCTACCCTAGCCTTAGAACTAAATTCAATTTTTCATTGTTTGTTACAAGAAATTTTTGAAGCTTCAGAAGTGTCTAATTCATTTTAAGTCTTATTATTTTAAAAATAATAAGGTCTGACTAGCAGATATTAAAAGACATCCTGATAGGTATTATTAACCCATAATACTCCCACAGCAATTTCAAGGCATACCCTGAGTACCTCAAACCTCTTTGACAGAGCCCTCAGAGCACCATGCAGTTCCCTGCACAAGATGTTGACAGAAATGAGTTGTTTTTAAAACTTCTGTTCTTTGACAGAAACTGCACAGGTATTCCCTGACTACCTTTTACAATTTGCACAGGAAAGAATGCATTAGAATTGAGATTGTCCCCAAGAGCTATCCAAAGCAAAGCTGATGTTGGCATCTGCCCCAGAGAGAGAAATAAAGTGCCATTTTTTTTTTTTTTCCCCTTCCTGGCATTTGGGCCTCTTCCAGGGAGGACAGAGATTTGCTGGACAGACAACAGTTTAGTGTGTGACACAGTGGGTTAAGGACACACTTGGAAGGCCTCCCAACCAATTAGGGGATGGGCAGACAGGCATTCTCCTTTGCAAGCTTCAGGTGAGCTCTGTTTGGGTTTGGAGGCTGAACAAGGCAGGCTGACCCAAGAACTGAGGGAGGAGTCCTTAAGTCCTGGATGAACCTTTCTGTCCCCTTTGTGTAGCAGTCTATATCCAGCCTCTTTGTGATGTTAGCACTAATAAGGTGTATGAATATGTCTTCAGGGCAAAAGCTTTATTTTGAAATAATTACAGTTAGCAATAGTTTCTTTAGAATCTTGCTAGTACCTAACACAACATTTGCAAGAATCCACTTTCAAGAGTATCTTTAAGGAAGCTGAATAAGAGAAATCACTCAGATTCCCATTCTTGTACCATCTTTCATCAATCTCTAACCAAACCAAAAGTAAAAAGAAACCACCAGAAAACCCCAACAATTCCTGATGTAGGCTGTATGACCAGCTTCTCATACTTTCTGACCTTTATTAAGGCCACATTCCTATATGCCTCAGCTTTGCTTCTCTGTCATCCTTAATGACAGACACATAATTTCCCTGGTTTCTGCTACTGCTGTAGCCCAGTATTACCATTTGAAGGAAATGTCACTTCTCTCTACACTCACCACCTACTTCTTGTCTCCTTTTGCCTTAATTCTTTCCAGCTCCTAGGCCTTCACATATTGCCTTGGGACTTCTACACCTACAACAATATTAAAATCTCTGACTTAGGCCACAAAGCTGAGGAAGGTCCAACAGGTCAACCTACGCCAGAAATGCCTCAGAATATAATTCTGAACATTATCTTGTATGCACTTAGCTAGACATAGAATCATAGAACCAGCCAGGCTGGAAGAGACCTCCAAGGTCATCCAGTCCAACCTATCTCCCAGCTATATCCAATCAACTACTCCATGGCACTAAGTGCCTCATCCAGTCTTTTCTTGAACACCTCCAGGGATGGTGACTCCACCACCTTCCTGGGCAGCCCATTCCAATGCCAATCACTCTCTCTGTGAAGAACTTCCTCCTAATATCCAGCCTATACCTCCCCCACCACAACTTAAGACTGTGTCCCCTCGTTCTGTTGCTGGTTGCCTGGGACCATCTGTACAAAGATGACACAGAGAGAAAGTCTAAGATGGAGGAGAAAAAGGAAAAATAAAACCAAAACCAGCATTAAAGAGAAAAGTTTTCCCACTTCTATATAGGGCATTTTTCACCCTTATTAAATTCACTATGAGTAGAATCTGTGATCCTTTCCTGCTTTCTGTCCCTGTCATGGGTTGAGTTGAATCTGCTGGTGATATTCAATACCAGGTTGTCATCATGCCAGCTTCAAAATGAAAGTGCTGGCTGGAGCAATGTACCATAGGGCCTTAAGTTCAGATTGTGAAATAATGGCTGCGCGTTGAGGGTGGGGGTCAATGGCTTCTGCTGCTGCTTCTGCATTTTGCTGCGCTTTTCTGAAAATAGGCTAAGGTAATTGTGCATTGTATTATCTCATTATGTTCTTTATCTCAGCATAGAGGGTTTTTTTTGTGTTACTTTCCCTCCTATCTGTGTGCAGGCAGGTAGGGTTGTGAGAGCAGCACAGTCCACATTTGCTGCCCAACTTGGGGCATGAAAGCAGTTGTCTTAACTAAGTCAAGTTTGGCAGGAGACAAAAGGGTTGAGACAATAAGTGACATAATGAGAGGATTCAATTAAGGCTTGACACTTGTTAAGAGAGCTTTCTATATACATTTCTTTTTTTTCCCCTCTGGTATATTCACTGTGTTGATGTATTTTCTTTCTGGGGACAGCTGGGGCTGATGTGCTGGGGTCCTGTATGTGCTTACTGCGGTCCTGAGGGTCACCTTAGGGGAATGGCTGAGAGCTGTGCTGCTTACTGGCATGCCAGGTTTAGTTCAGAACAATACAAGACTCTCCCAAGAACATCACTGAGAGATCTGCCCCAAGGATGAATAATTGTAAGTGGCAAGATATGTGGGAGAATATGGGCAAGTGCATAGGACAGGGATCTCCTCTAGTGGTTTTGAATTTCACCCCAAACAAGTGCAAAATCCGGACAAGCAGGTGAAAACTACGGAAAAAGTCTGTTGTCAGCCTGGGAGTTCCTGAGAAAGAGAAATCATTGTGATGTGTTGGGCCCTGGTCCATATCTATTGAATCCTTTTCATTACTGTTCAGATTGCTCAGGGGCAAATGTTGTTCTCTGGGCTTACAGACAGACCAACAGGTATGACAGCAGCACCAGGGAACCAGCTTGTGGCAAAATCATTTGCTCCTGTATGGAAAAAGAAACATACAAGGAAAGCAGTTTCTCTGGTAAAGGATGGGGATGAATCAAGGTCATTGTAGAAACAAGAGAAAGAGCCAGAGCTGGTTGCTCAGTCTTTGTCTTTGAAAGATGGCCAAAGACAAACTTATGGATGAAATGAGTAGAAGGCCCTGGGAATGCCAGGAAAGTCCCCTTTCCTCTCTACAGGTCTGTGTTTCAGTTGCGAAGGAACTGTCCAAGATTAGGCAAATCCAAGAGAACATGTTCCATTCTACACCTGTATGGTTCCATGTTTCATCCATGAGGAGCAGGCTCGCCATGGCATATCCTGTGGTTTCACTTACATGATCATGGGGAGGACATGAAGAAGTGGGATGGAAAACTCACTTCAGCCCTAGCTGCACAAGTATGTAAATTACAAGGAAATTCTCCCCAGAAGAATGCTGCCCTGGTTTCCAGCAGAAAATCACCCTAATAGGGTGGACAAGCAGTCCTGAAGGGACTCCCAAAGGATCTTCACAAGATGCAAGTGATTCCAGTCAGAATTAGAGGGGCCCTACCTCCAATCAGATAGCTTCTTAAAGAAAGCAAGCTGACGTGAAAAAAAAAAAAAAAAAGGCCACAAAGAGCACACCTGATATATTAGGAGAAAGAAAAGAAAAGAAAAAGAAAAGAAAAGAAAAGAAAAGAAAAGAAAAGAAAAGAAAAGAAAAGAAAAGAAAAGAAAAGAAAAAAGAAAAGAAAAGAAAAAAGAGAAAAGAAAAGAAGAAAAGAAAAAAGCTTGCAAAAGCAAAAGACAAAGATATGGATCATTTCTGACACAGGATAAAATAAACAGTCCTAACTTCACAGCTTTCTTGTGAGTAAAATGGACAGTGTTCTAGTGCCCCTCCTTGACATTAGACCTAGGCACTGAAGCACTGTTTATTTCATGGCTTTGTGTTGTTGATTTTTTTTTAAAATTTATTTTTCTCGTCCTATTTTGATGACTCTTTTGTTAATTGCTTCCTTTCTTAGCACAAGGTACATAGGGAAATATGTGCTCCTCATGCTTGTCTCCTTCCTGAACCTTCACTGCATTTTTTTTTCTGTTAAACATCTTATCCTGACAATATAAATCTGAAGCAATTAAAAAAAAGGAGACTTAACTGTTGAAAATTAAAGGGCACACAACAAGAAGACTCAAGAAAAATAATCATGATTTGAAAATTAAATGGTGGAGCTAATCCTTCAATCTCATCACCTTTACAACAAATTCAGTATAAGTGTGTGGACTATTTTCAGAGAATCCTGCCTGGTTTGGGGTAAAGTAAAATTTAAAAATCAGTGTTTCCTTTGGATCATAGTCTCACCCTTCCCAAAGGAGTGCTCTTCCTTTATACATAACTTCAGTACTGATTATTTCATAATGGGCAGGACGATGACTGACACCTAATCCAAGACAATGGGTTAAGGATCCAGTGTCTGATAGCCTTGTGCTTTGACAGGCTTTTTCTCCTGGTGACTGTTAGCCATTGTTTGAGAACTACAGACTTCCCTTCCCACAGACCTTTCTGAACTCTGCTGTCTTTCAACAGCACATGACATGTGAAGGAAACTATTTACCAGCCAGTAATTACAAGCCACCTCTCATGTAAAGGTAAATGGTAATGAAGAATGTGCAAAAAGTAGTTAGCACTGTCAAAAGGGGAAAAAAAAAATAAAAAGGCTGGTAAAATGTAAAGCCATACAAAATGCCTTATAGATGTATCCTGCAGTAACTGTATCAATTAACCATGCTAAAAGCCTAACTCAGATGGGCACTGCACACAGCATGTCTGCTAGTGTTTTATTATCAAGTCCATTATGACGAGTTCTTGTCCTAGACAAAAGGAGAACAGAAAAAGAATTCAGGCTGACAAATTAGACTTGAAATCAGTTTCATTTACATAACGACTGGAAGTTCATTAATAACAGAGTTTTAATTATTCATGCTCTTGTTTCACTAGATACAGCAGTTTTCCCCCTGCTGTGCTGGATGTCTGGATTAGCTAAAATGAACCATAGCAAACTGATAGACTGCCCACATTTCTTAAGTTCTTTGCTGCATTCAAACTACCAAGGTTAGCACTTGGGGGTGGAGGAGTAGGAGAGGGCCAGAGGATGAGAAGAAACCTTTTCCTTCAGCTGATGTTATAACATGTTAATGAAGGAGATATTTGAATTCTGTCCTGGGTGCAAACATTGACTCAATGAGAAATCAGACTTTAAATCTAAGCCATTAGAAAGTTTTTGTGTCGAGAATTAGATTCTAATTTCTGTATCCATTTGCCAACTTCTGGATCACTTTAGATCAGTAGCTCTAAAACTGGATATTTGTGTGGGGATACTTGATGGGAGCAGAGAGTGTTTAGTGAAAAGAATCACATTTCAGCATCTATGAAGAAATTATGGTGATTTGATAAATTCAGATCTCTCTGATTTGATAAATTCAGATCCGATAAATTCAGATTTCTTCAGTGGGCTTTTGCATTGTGTTTGTTTTCTTTGGGGTCACCTTTGTTTTTAAAGTGGCATAAAAAAGACCAGAAGCCAATACATTTTCTATAGAAGAAATAAGATTACTAGGGTCTTTGTAAAAAAAAAAAAAAATATCATCAAAATGCAACAATGAATACACAGTTTTATCTTACAAAGATAAGTTTTTCCATCACAGCATCTAACAAGTAACTCCCATTGACTTCAACATATCCTGCAGTGAAAGAATAGGACCTGTGGATTTTACATGACTATTTGCTATTCACTGAAACCTGAGGGTCCTACTCTCCCGCTGCAGGATGCATGTAATACCCATTGAAATCGATGGGAATTACTCTATGTCCTGCAGCACAACCAGGCCTCACAGCTACATGTCGTGAACTATGAACACTGGCAGGTGGACAAAATGAGGGATATATTTGAAGAATTATGCTTACTAAAAAGTGTGAGTTATACTATGAAATTCTTCCTTTTTCTCAAGGCACGTAACTAAGGAATGAGACCACTGATCTTTTCTTCCAAACCCTAAGCTTTTTATGAGAACAAAACAATGAATGGAATAAAACCATTTTGCATAGGAATGAAAGCAAACAAGTGATCTCTTAAATTTTTACTGTTCAATGTTTGTTTTTTGCTGGAAGCACTAGGAGCTTTTTTGCCCACTTTCTCTTCATCTTTGAAAAACTAATAATATAGCTAGAAAAAAAAAAGATTAAAATAAGTCTTAAGAGGATTGAAAGGCAGAGATTCAAAAGACATCTGGATCATGTTTGCTCTGGTACTTTTTTTGGGAGCCTTCTGTATTATGTTGCTGGGAGAGAGCGGGGGCAGAGAGGAGAAGTTTCCCCTGTGTTTGTATTCGAATTCAGGTACAAATATTCAGTCATCTAATTTTTGTCAATATGTTGCATCTACCAAGTCTGTTTATTGGTAAATAGTGGGTGCATCCATAATAAATGTCATTGAATGCCCATTTTTTTAACCTTTTTTTAAAATGCAGCCAATTATAAACTAAGAGAAAGGGAAAATACAAGTCTGGAAGTCAGTAGATTTAGATTACATTCCAGTTCTATCACTGTCCCTCATCAAATAGCCTGTTGATCCTGGGACAAATCATAAATCTCTCATGCATGCCATGGCCAAGGAGAGTATTTGTACAGAATTATTCATAGGAATTGTTCTGCAGGGCTGGACAAAATTTGTGGGAGTCACTTCACCACTCTGAACAAGCGGTGTATTGACTGACCTTGTATGTTTTGGCCCTCTCTCTAAAATTAAGGTGACAGCATTCCCTGACCGATCAGTTTACTCCATGAATACATTCTTCAGTCTATAGTGGTGAACACAGTAAAAATCCAAAATGAAAAGAGCCTCTAGATTCTCATTTGAGAAGATTTGGTTAATGTAGACAATTTCCTATCAGTCTGAGAGTGACAACAGAAACATAACAACAGCATAAGGGGTGTGTGGATGCGTTAACCGTGTAATGTGCTTTCGATTGGATTTTGCAAGAATGATGTGAATTTCTTATAGCCAGTTCCAAATTTAGGGTGTTCATAAAGAAACTAGTGTTAAGCTGACAGACGTGATAGAGTCTAGTACAAAAAAGAAGCCTGCTTACCATACAGGCTTTGTATGGACAGAGATTCCCCAGAAATTTGTCAAAAAGTGACCGAGTTTATTCCAGCCTAGTTTATCAATACATTTCATTTTTATTCTCACCAAATTCGCAGACATATGATGTCTCTCACATTCCTGTGGGAGATCCCATGTTTCTAACTGCTCTTCTAATCTTTTATGAAGCATACCAGGCAGTTCCTATTGCACAGATGGCATGCAGTGCCTGACTGAACTAGCAGACTTGGTGCTGTTTCAATGTCTTTTACTGGCAAGAACTGATCAAGTAGCCCTGATTGATACTCTTCGTAGTAGCTGGACAATCTGCCTTGCTATGTTTAATCCACAGACCATGTGGCTGTTGGGAGAGATTTTTTTTTTTTAACAGCTTTTTAACAATTTACAAGGGCAGCTTTTTTGAGAAATTATCTTTCCTGATTCTAACATGTTGCTGTCTCTACACGTTCTTCGTCTATCACCGCATGTTCTAAAAAAACCCCATCCCTTGTATATCGGTGCAGTTTATTTTCAGTTCTGAAGTTTTAGAATATAACTCAGCAGTGCAAAATCCTGGAAAATAACTTAGTGAAAAGTGTCACAAATGCAGTAATGAAAAAAAAATGGACACACATATCACCTCCCTCTCATTGACAGATCACATTGGTGAAAAACTTGACAAGAGATCGAAGGTTTAAACAACACATTACAGCAAATAAAACAGACTGAAGGACTCCCACATTTTCATATATTCTAACATCAAACCTAGCCAAGACTGGACTGTTTGAGGTCTTAAACTTGCAAATAGAGCCCTTAGTTTTTTGCATAAAATATTAAAGATGAAAATTACCTTCTCTTGATTACTATTAAACAAAAATTACCTACACCGCTTGTTTTTGAACTTGTCAGATCTAATAGTTTTCACTAAATTAAGTGAGATGTTCAATTCCATTTGGCTTGCTGCACAGTACATGACGCAGTGAACATGCATTTTTCCACACAGCTAATCGGAGGATTATGTACTGATTCTTTGCTAAAAAGCATATTTATGTGAAGAGGAAGAGACCAAAGAAAGTTGATTTTCAGATCTAGTCTTTGTTATGTTCATTTCACACATTCACAGTCCTTATGGCCCTACCCGCTATCACCAGGTAATTTCCAGTTATTCACTAGTTTCACTTAGCTTTGATAAGGAAATTTGCAAGTAAGGTGAGTGCAGAAGATTAAGACTGCATTAAGATTAAGTCTGAAATATTCTGCTACCAATTAGCTTCTAGTATTTCTGTAAGCCTTGAATTTTTGATGTGATCAATGATACCAAGTGGAGCCATCTTCTGTGGAGTGGTTATTACAGATATAAAAATCAATATAAAGATGATACTTGGAAATCTATATCACGAGATAATGAATCACCATGAGAGCCAGCTAAGAAGGAATGTCAGCAAACCAAACAGAAGGTTTGTGCATAACATATTATTTGATGCTAGTAGAGCTTAAGCTAAATTTTGCATGAGACAGAAGTCTTCAGGCAACACTTATGATACATTTGCATGGCAAGCTTTTAATGAGATGAAGACACAAGACCAACCATGCACAGGGCTTTTTATACATTAAAGAGAGACAGAAGGAGTGAGAGATGATTGAGACATAAGGGATTAAGACAATAATGTTATAATTTGACTTTAATGACAAAACAGCATCAAAAACTTTCTCTGTCAGTAATCCTCATTCAATTTCTTTTAAATGAAACATTATTTGCCTTCACCTTAACCGTTGATTGTTATTGGAGTTGTGTAGTGGAGCTTCACAGGATACTCTAAATTTAATTTGAACTAGGGATTGATTTAGTTGGCTTCAAAGACAGGCTTTCCTTTCCAAAAGTGAACTAGTGCATGACTTTGCAAGTTCATTTGAGTTTACTGCCTGACACAATTGTATGGGACTTTACCACATTTATGGTATCTTTTGCCCCTCTGGTCTGTCATTCACTGACATGTACAAACACATAACTATTAAAACAAATGCTCTTGCTGCCCCCTCACCTTTTCCATGGGAAACACATTCCTCACTAAAAGTTGCTGATTCAAAAGACTCATGAAGTCCAAATCCGCACTATATGAAAAATATAATCGCTTTGAACTTCTAACATATTAATTAGAAGACTCCTAGGGTATTTTACTGAGCATTTATGGTAAAACTTTTCTTAAAGATGAGAACAGTATGATCATTCAGATTATGGAGGGAAGTATAAAACTAAAAAAAAATCATTAAGATATTACAGTCTTAAGCAAACTGAATTGTCTTCAGCTGTGGGACATTTACTTGCTGATTGGCTATCTTGTCTCTTTAAACTTCTGAGAATTTGTGGGATGCAGCTAAATTGCTAAACTAGGTGTTAACCAGGACCTCTGAACACTAATGGAATTCAAAGTAACTACATTACTAAAAAATAAATAATAATATCTCATAGGAAGTCTAGAAGATCCAGAATGACAAGTCCTATAATGCATTTTATTCTGCTGCAGCTACAAAGCCAATCTTAACCTAACATTAAAATAATGGTCGTTGGGTTATTTATTTATTTATTTTAAAAACCATTTTTACAAATGGAATATATTCCTTTCTAGGCTCCACTTGTACTTTGAAAACACCTGTTGTAGTCCAACAGCAAATGTTTCTATTTCCTTGTTTTTCTAGGCACACATAGCTTTCACATTTGCAGCTGGTAAGTAACAACACTCACAGATAATCATACTCACAATCACGGCTTATTGTGCTTTTAACAGGATGTTAAATGCAAGCCCCTTATTCTTTGTTAATCAGTAACTGTATGTTGGTTGACAGCCACTAGACGTTTTCTTTTAATTTTTTAATGTGCAATTTCTCATCTATGCCAAACCCCTCTTCAAATCGAGACTAAAAGGCAACCGAAGTTCAGAACCTCAACACAGTACATGCATACATAGAAAGGTTGAATCATTTGAGGATTGGCCCTTTGTCTGTAAGCAAGAATAACAACAAAACATTATGGCAAATCTGCTGCTATCTGCTAGAAATTGGCTGGCAAGTTAATGAATCAACCATCTAGTTATGTAGCAAAGCTACTTCAAAACTAAAGAGAAATGAAGAAGAACGCTGACATACTTTGTGCGGTTTTCACCAGCCATTGCAGTTTTGACTAATTTGTTTCTCTCCCTTTTTGAATCTTGAGTCTTTGAAGGCAAAGGAACCATTCGGTGTCGTAAAACAAGGAGAACTAGAACAGCCTTCAGTAAAAAATGAAAACTAACAGAAAAAGCAGATCTTTTGCAGGCAACATTTCACATGGCTCAAAACGTCTTTACTGTAGTTTAAATTCTGCAGCCTTGCGATTGTTCTGACACCTCTTTATTGTTCCTTTTAAGTGCAAATGCCTAGGTAGCATCACTATAAACGAAACAGTAGTGTTCACAGATTGCATTCAACGGCTGTTAGAGCTTCCTCTCCTTCATCTGCACAATTTGCATCTATTATAGGCTCAGGAGCACAGCTTTTGCCGCTTCTCAGTGGCCTCAGAAGGGCACAAGATCCCCCACTAAAGAATTGCAGCGAGGCTGATCTTTAAAGCCCTTCCTAGAGGCAGTACTGCTACGTTGCTTGCTGAGTGATGGGAGGAGGGGTCGAAGCCGCTACTGTGAATATTTGAAGGACACCACTATAATGGGCAATCCAGGTATTCTGAATGATCCCATTTCGTGATATCCACCACAAAATTTAGGGTATTTAATCTGAATTGCCAATACAGATGCGAAATCTCAGCCTGTGACTGCATTTCATACATCCACAGTATGGCTCTGAGGGCTTTTGCACAGTATTCTGCCTCTGGGGTGCAAGAAAGAGGTGGGTGAATACATTTTGTACCTGTGAAATTCGCATGTCTTGCACAGCACCTCAGGGAAATAGAGTGTATGAAGAGCAGACTGTATCACCTCTCCTAATTCCCTATTTTCAGTTATGTGCTGAGAATATTTTAACAAGGGGTTCCTTCAAAAATTAACTGGTATGGCCTGAGCTAAACCTCTGGTAGTAGTTTTTATGCAGTGCAACAGATGTAAGAAATGCTCTGTGTTTGCTTTCTGATTGTTCAAACCAAGAGAAGAAACAATCACTTGTAAGAAATTAAATATACAAAGTGGAGAAGCTGCCTATTATTTATTTCTGAGAAAATATCTCAATGATTTGGCTGCTCTCCTTTGATAGATAAGGTTTTGTGGATGAGATCCAGAACTATTGTCCCTTTTGTGGAAATGTTTGCAATAATTGACAGATATAGCCAAGAACGGCACATTCCAAGAAGTAAGATTCCAAGAACTTCTTTATGGAGGAAACTTTTGGTATTTATGTTTAGTACTTAGAATAGACCTGTTTTAAGAAGGGGGATTTTAGGTATGGTACCAGTTATAATCAGGGTATAGGTAACTGCATATTGAACGGGTTTTTATTATCCTGTACTGTTATATCATGAGTCCAACATTTCAATAGAGTCACAATACAGAGTCACACTACAGTAAGTGATGCCATTGCTTTTCAGGTAAGTATAAATAGTCATTGTCCTTTCCATCATAAGACTCCACTATTACAATATTCACATAAAGTGAAAGAAAAAAAAATAGTGCTATCATTATTTTTCTTTGGTGTATCTCTCAGAAATTGGAAAAGAAACCAAAGCCAGGAGATGGGAATTCATTGTGCTAGAACATCTTGCTGATCAGCTAAAACAATAAGCTATCATATCCGTTATCTCTGTGACAATGCAATGGGATTTTATTATTTTACATGGCTTTACTAGCAAGGCATAATTGTGTACACCCTCCCCATAGAGTACATAAAGTACTGAGACTGAGAACTTGAAAAAAAGAAACTGTGTGTGTAGAAAGACTTCTTCTTCGACTTTAATCAATAGAATGTAAATCTAAAGAATCACTGACACTACATCTTTCATAGTCTCATTTTTCTAAATAGAGAACATATTCTCTTATGCAAGTGATCTATTAAAAATGAAGCTAGAGCCTGCAGTATCTGTCCTTTGGATCCCCAGTCATTTGCTTAAAATCCTGCTTTTTGTCACACTTTTTTTTTTCTTTTGAAAGAAAATGAGTAAAATCTCTTCAATGACCACAAGAATTTATAAGCAAATATTATATTTGCATATCTAGCTTTCACGCAATACAAAGTAAATCTCTCTTTAAACACACAATAGACACATTTTCTTGAAGACAGATACTTCTTTCAAGTAATGTTTTGTTCCACAGTTAAAAAAAGATGAGATTTCTTCACATAACTTGCAACAAAATCTTGGAAAGGAATAACACCACTGATTACTTACCTTTCTATTTTAAAGTGACACTTGTCACTGCCTTAAGCACCTTGCAGCATGATTTCCAGGTCTCACTATCTATATATGTCTTCAAATGCATTACTATAATTCTCTTACAAATTTGAATCAGAATCACAGAAGTGCAAATCACAGTGCCTCAACTATCTAAACTAAGCAGTGGCTATACAGATTATAGATTTTTCAACCACTCTGAATATTTTAGCAATTAGCTTTCAATTATACCATTTACCCCCATAGCACAAAATGAAATTTATATAACATACTTTGACTCATCAAATAAACTTATATAAAGACAGGTTTTCATCTATTAGGAGAACACAAAATACTTTAAGATGAAGTTACAGCATGATGTTATTAGTATTCAAAGGAAAGTGAGTACTATGTAGCTTACATAAAGCTATTAAACCTGCCAACTTTCTTCCCAGTTGCCCCTGCCCAGTGACTTTGAGATTGGCCAAAAGAGGAATTTGATAGAAATACCACAGAAGATGTAAAACAAGCACAATATATGTTTATGTATATGGGTGACTTTCGTGTTCATATTCCTCTGTATTTCCCAATAAATCTCTATTCGAAAGAAGGTAATTAAATGAGACCGCTGGTAGAACTCCAGGAGAGATTAGCTCAATTCAACAGAAAAATCCCAATAGCTTCATTGATATTCGGCTGCACCCTTCCAGGCAGAGATGTGAATACAGAATAAACAGATGTAAGCAGGAAAATAACCATTTGGCAAAACCTGGACACAAGAGCACAGCAGCCAGCTAAGTACAGTCAACCAAGTAGGACAAGGAGGACAGTAAATGGTTCATTAGGAACCCCTGCAATGTTTTTCAGCCTCATGTGACACCCTTTTCAGCCCCTTGACACCAAACACCAAATACTACTGGCCTTTCTCTGAAAAGCAGCACTTTTTTTTTTTTAATTGTCACCATGGCTGCACAAGCAATGCCAGGAGTCACCCCTCTCACTTGTCTCATGCTTCCCACCACCTGGTGTTGGCAGAGATTCCTTTGGCTGGCAAGGCAGTGAGACTTTATTTTCCCTTGTGGCTCTTTTGTAAAGGGTACAATGTAGATCATTGTCTACTTACATATAATTAAGTGCTTAAGTGGCAGCATGTCATGCTGCAATGTTGGTGTCTTAGCCTGAGTCCTGAGCTAGCTTGCAGGCTCAGAGGGTTGACAGACAGCATTGCAAGTAACAAACTGCCAGAGTTAATTCAGGTATGAGATAAATGCATATGAGAAATTCAGAGAGGCCTACCTTCATTTCAAATTGCTCAGAAATCTTTTGAATAGGGAAGAAAGACTAAAAGTAAAGGAAACAGTGATGAAGAAGTTAAATTAAGTTTACCACAGTAGGATCTTCAATCCTTTATGGGTCTCTTACCCGATACTTGGCTTCATTTTGCCCAACCTCAGGTGAAATGATGTCCCTGGAGTGCTAACACCTGGAGGAAACGCAAAACCAAACAAGCACACAAGACTAGTGAATTTAAAATAAAAGCATTAAAAATATTTAAAAAGCAAAACATGATAAATTCAATCACATCTCTGGCCAGGAGTAAAAAAAAAATCCGTATTCATCTAGCAGTGGGAATGACATGAACCCTGAGGAGTAAATCTAGAAGAGTGTTAGAATGGTGCTGCAGACAGGGAGAGAGGAAGGATATACAAGGTGGCTGGATGAATCCAGGAGCTTAGTTTGGTGGCTAAGAACAGGTGAAAAACAGCAGAATCACATGTAGCAGTGGAAGGAGGCTAATAAAAAAACCCCAATCAAATAAAAAAAATCCAAAACTCAAACCCCATAGCCAACCCAATCAATTTGTAATCTTCAACAAGTAGTTATTTGAAGTGAGCATTGTTGCCGCCTGCCTGTATTGATCAGGAAAATTAAAGTCATTCAGTGGAAGGCTGCCACCACCATTAAACACAAATTTCTTTCTCATCAAGAGGGAAAGTAGTTGCTTTTGGATGCTGAATAAAGACAAGTTTGAATTATTCCCTACAGTCTATTTTTTCCCAAGCATGGAATCAGTAAGGAAGACAAAGGGATGATTTTGATTTGCACACTATTGTTTCCTTTCATAATATTTTTTCTTGAAGTATTATGTGCTCCTTTAAAAGAAGCACTCTCAGCTTGCCATGGGACCCTATTGTTTTTTATAAGCAGTTGAAATAAACCTCCTGAAATGTCTGATTTCTCTTAAATTTCAAAATGATGGCCAATAGTCAGCTGCAAGTGGGTTTGAAGTCACCTTGGCCAGTGCACATCTAAAACTCCCTAATGACTTTCCGTGAAACAAAACACAGCGGAACCCTTCCTGTCATCATCTGTGAAATTCTGCTTAATCATTCTTTTTAGCCAGCCTCTTACAGATTTGGAGATGTTCTTATGAAATTTGCACGTTCAGTTATATTCACAGCTAATGAAAACAAGCAAATTTCCACTGGATTCAGTGAAGTTACTTTGGTATTTTGCTTTGTGGCTAAATTCATCATTCTACAAGCTTATCTGAAAGCACAGTAACTGCGTCCCTATATAACCTTTCCATCCACCTCCCTCTCTTTCTTCTATATTAGCTCCAGGTATTTGACAACAGACCCAGACTTATTCTTTGCCAAATGAAGAAGATGAGTGTTTTATTACTTATTTTAATTATGTTTTAAATATGTTTATCTGTGATTCTGTCTTAAATAATAAGAACAAATAAAATTATTTGCATGTGTCTGGAAGCCAAGGAATGTTTTCTGTTCATTCATATATTTCTAATCTGATAAAAAATATTGTATGAGAAAAAAAATATGTAAGGGTTATGGAGAACAGGGGTGTGAAACTGGAGTTATTAATAACTGAGTACTCAAGAAATTTTCCAGCCTAAATGGGCTACAAGAATTTGAATTTGAAACAGAAGAATTGTAGTATACTTGGTATCTGCTTCTAATGGATCAAACTGAGATATAGATGCTGTCCTCTAGAAAGAACTTTGACATACTTGATGCTAAGTATTGTTATTATTATGGCATGCCTGGGTTTGTGGCACACTTTTTGAAAGTAAAAGTTGCTAGTTTAAGCAGGGAAGTAGCATATGTTCAGTTTAAAATTCAAATGTATTTATAACTGGATGTTAATAGTGATGTCATTTATTCACTGAATAATTCTGCAGTAAGTTGTATGAAGCAATCAATTTTTCAATACATCTATAGATGCTGTACAGAGAAAGAGGAGTTAAAAAGGAGCTGAGATTCATCAGGAGCTGCAGTGTATTATAAGGCGGTGAATGCTGCCCTCTGCCTCAGGCTGGCAATGGTCACTTACTCAGAAATGGTCTGTTTTCAAGGAGTGGGAGAGACAGGAAAGGTCAGGGTTCAACAGCTTTCCTTAATGCTTTGCTTCATAGTAGCTTAATTAAAAGTCTAAATGCTTAAAACTGTAGCACATTAGGAAGAATCTTCCTCAAAGATTAAAGGTGTAGTTATTTTAAAATTATAATTTTCAAATATCTGCAACACAGAAGAGGACCTCTTTTCTTTTATTTATCTTTATCTTGAGTGACCCATATAAAAGAGTCATGTCATCATTAAACTTACAAGCTCATGGAGAAGAGATTCTTTTATGTGACTTTTAATTTTTTTTTTCCCCTCTAATGATTCCAGAATACATACAACTTATTTCAATGTATTATTTTACAGTTTTAGCTAAGATTTAATAACAAAGGAAAAGCACAGTATTCTTTATCCATTCATAGTGTACAGGAAAGCTTACTCAATTTCACTGAAAATTATGTGATTGAGATGTATGTCTGCAGCTTAAACATAACAGCTTTATTATTTGATAAAGATTATGCTGAAGTTATTCTGCTGTAGATACATAACCACTTTTTTTTTCCAAAACCAGATCTTTAAGAAACAGAATACAATCATTTTATTGTGTTCATTCTCCTAGAGGACCATCTTCCCCCTGTAAAATTATGCCTTTCCTTGTATTGCCTACACCCTTTGCAGTAGTTGGAAATACAGGGAAATCTCTCTAAATTTGAAAAGTAAAAGAGAAACAGTTTCTATTACAGAAGGTAAACAGTAGGCACTGCACCACTGCCATCCTCTCCCTACCAAGTCTCTTCCGTAGGTAGCCCAGAGCCTACATGCCTTGCCGATTTCTTGCCTGNAACCTTACCATTCTATGATTCTATGATTCTATGTTGATTCTCAGTAAAGAAGCATTAAAACCTGATGTTCTTTTCAGCACAAGATTCAGTTCTCATTTACTACCTTCTCCTGCTTAAAAGTTAACACTTCCAGAAGCGGTGGCGGAGAAACTACTAAACAGAAGAGAGCTTACAGGCCACATGTTCAGTTCATATATACAGCAAGCAGGATTTTGGCTCCCCAGGTCCTTTATAACCTTATCTCTCATAGTCAGACCAGTAAGGTGCAACCATTCTGATGTGGTAGCATTTTACACCCATCTTATACCTATATGAATGATTATGTAGGATTTAGGACAATAGGAAATCCAGACCCATATCTAAGTCCTAAAACTCATCTTTTTTGAGATTAGAAGCTGGAAGACAGACTGGATGCCTGCCTCTCAAGATGGTAAAACACAGTGTTCTGAATACAAGTCAGTATTTCTCTTGGGGATGCTTCATTCTGGTTAAGAAAGCAATACTTTCTTCCATAGCTGAAGAGAAAATTTTGTTTGTCTTAAGGGAGAAAGTTCAGTGCAGCTTTGAGAACAACTTGCTCAGAATCAAATTGCAGAGAAACTGATAGGGCTTTTTGTTGACTGATTGTACACACTGACATAACAATAATTAAAAAAAAACCCAACTTTAGTATGTTAAAAAGGGAACCCAAAGCAAATGTTACAAGGAAGGATTTTTAGAAATAACGAATGAGATGTGTGGATTCAAAAGACCCAGTGGAATCAGGTAAGGAGAGTAAAATGCCCTGGGAAACCTCACAATGTTCTGTCAGCTGCACTTAGTGAAATTTACACTCACAGAATGAGTCCCAAGAATTAGTTCCTGCAAAAATTACTAAAATCAAGGCACCTTCCAAATCTAGCTTAAGTTTTTATTTCCAAGAAAGGCAAATGTTACACTTGTTCCATATCCCAGTAAACAATAAGGTAACAGAAAAACTTGTAGCATGCAAGATACATCCTTTCCTTATTTATTCAGTAGGGGATACTTAGAATCACATGGAAGTCACCACAAGTGAATTTGAATTTTTCAGCAATAGAAGTGACTACCTGGGAAACTTAGTTTCCATGTCTCTAGCCACTAACATGGCTTCTGGAAAGCAAAGCATCGGTTTTGAGAGAAGCCATGTAATTAGAAATGATGGGAAGATAGAAAATATTTTTTGTAGCAGATCTGTAGTTTTAAAAACTTCTTGTTGCCCTTCTTTGAGTTCATAAAAAGCCTTCCAAAGATTTGCAGGAACAAAGTAGTATTTAAGTGGCTGTTTTGAGACTCAGCGTAATCTTCTGTGTGTGCTTTATTCTGACCTGAGTTCTCACACTGACTTTGTAAGAATGGAAAGCTGAACCTGGGAGTTTGTAAGTTTCCCTTAGGTTACAGCCATAGCCCACAGAACATAAAAATCTCTACAGTTTGATATACATATTTTGGATTTTATGAGGTGACATGTTTTGTTCTACTTTGCTTGTGATAGAGATCTCTTTAGTTCAATTTTTTATACAGTGATATAGCCAAAAATTCAAGTGGATAGTATTGTCATGGCAGGACCACTAAGATTGTTGAGGTGCCATGGTCTTGGAAAGATCACTATATGCATGTGGTATGGCTGGGTCAAACATGGTACCAGGGAGATGCAACGAGCTTTCAGGGATATGTATGGAAAAGCCTCTTCTTTGTCTTCTTCATCTTAACAGTAGATGATACATTTCTCAAACCCTTCAAAATATGCAGTTCTTTATTTCTCTCCCCTTCATAGATGGTTTCCTTTTGAAAAGCACAGGCCTTCCCCTCTTCTCAACCCCCCTTCTTATGTCTCCTCTGAAGCAGCATCTATTAACTTATTTACATTTCCCGTTTTCTCAGAAGAGGTAGCAATAGGAAAGAGAGGAGACAAAAAGGCTAAGGACTTGACAATTTAAGACAACACAGAGTTAAAGTCCTAATACCAATCAGGAGGTAAATGGTTAAAGCACTGCTAGGCCTGTGTTTACATCTGAAGCCAGCCCTACACGATTTTCTTTGCTGATTCTCCAGAAAAAAAATTAGCCTTTGAGGGACTTTCACTTCTATATAAAGACACATCTGTATGTCCTCTTGTAAGGATAGAGTTGCTGAGCATGACAATGCACGAGAAAATACAGAAGACTCTAGGCAAAGCAGGTGTCTCTCATCCTGTCCCTCCCAGTCTTAGCAATTCCCTAGACTTTTTTTCCTTTGTGGTAATCCCAGTTGGAGAAGTGAGCAACGGAGTCATTATATTGATACGGTAATTTCCAGAAACAGAAATATAAGGACAATGAAGATTCTCTAAATTCCTTAATATCATTGAAAAACAGTATCTTGCTGTAAAAGTCTTTATCTGTAGTAGATTTACTTCATAAAGTAAGACAAAGAAATACAAAAGTATCAAGTAAGAATGATGGAAATTCCCATTGCTATGAGAATTAGTACCTTTTCTCACTCCCCTTGTTGCACATTTCACTGCCAACTTGACAATTTTAGAGCCACGAGTGCACAAAAATCATGCAGATACAATTTGCTGAAGGATCTGAGTGGCAAGGACCTCAGCTTCTTCCAATCAATTAAACAGAAAATATTCCAATATGTTTTTCCATTTGCTCGAATAAAAAGCTGCTTTACACAGCATAAAAGGCAAATGTCTAGCTTCCCTGATGAAAGTGGGAGAATTTGTGCTGGTGGCAGTTGACACAGAAGGTACAAAATGAAAAAAAACATATGTTTAGTAAAAAAATCTGCCTGGTTCTCGGTGATTTTTGGAAACTGAAGTTCTTTGTCATCACCTGTAAATTATTTCATGAAGGCACTAGCAGCTTTTTTTTCCTCAGAGTCACAACACCTGTGCAACTTAGCTTACAACATCTCACTTTTAATTTACACCAGGGCAGAACAAGCAGTCACTAGAAAACTATCTAACAAATACAAGATACTTAATTGAGATAAAATAGACCTTCAAATGCATTTCAGTAAGGATGTTAACTATTCTCTCATTTGTTCTAAGTAATCTGGGGTTTTATTTGAGTGACTTTTTCAGTAAAGATTTCAACATTTTCTCAAATCAACAAAATTGAAATAGTAAACCAGACTAAAACCTAAAGAATAATAACCCTGCTAATGAGTACCACTAAAAGATACAGTTTTTGTATGCACGTCTGCTTCCAAGATCATGAAATCCATAAACATGACATAAAAGCAGAGCTCTGAAACAGTTGAGTAGCTTAAATCTGGTATGAACTTTATCTTTCAGGAAGATATGCTGTATGTCTTATATAGCTAAAGACAGAGCTTTAATTTTCAAACCATGGAGAAGAGAGGCCACATAGGGAGAATTTCTCATTGCAGTGCTAAGGGAACCTGAGAATATTTGCTTAGAATCTCCAATAGGGGTAGGAAGATGTGTTGAAAGTACTGTAAGTTGGAAGTTAATAATAGATACTGTATTTCTTTTATGAGTTTATTTTCAAACCATGAATACCCAAAGTAAAGGAGTTCAAGCCTTTAAGTGAGGTTCAAGGGTATACTTTAAAATTGGAATAATATGGAAGATGATATTTATATCCTCTAAATTAGAAGAAAGAAATTAAAATGAGTTTATATATGAAGAAAAAACTTTAAGCTAATCATGTAAATCTGAAGTTATTTACGCATCGGTGTCTGGGCAAAAGAATGCAGTAAAAGGCATCTTGCTAATAAAGGCTGAGCAACCAGGCCTGAAAAGAAATGTCAAGGTCTGTAGGGGAAAGAAGAAAGAATGGAGAGACATTCTCCTCTTTGCTGTGACCTATCTGCAGTGGGTCAGGAATACGTGGCTGAAAATCAAGAACAAGGTAAACCAAAATGCTAAAGTCTGACTGACAGTTTAACTGGCTTGAGGAGAGGAAAAAAAAAAAAAAAGGAGAAATCAGAGTAAGTATAATAGCATACATTAAATGCAGTTTTCACACTCATAATATCCATCTTAACCATTATCTTTGGATCAGTATCTAATTAATGCTTCTGGACTAGGTCTTGTATGCTGGTAATAATACTTTACATATAGTTTTCACTTGAATTCTTAATGTTTTCTTTGTCTAGGTTCCTTGCCTTAATTTAAATTAACTTAGGTTTTATGCTATGCCCCTGGCAGAGTTTTTGAGACTCGTGTCTCAGAGTCACATTACACTAATCCATGGCAAATGCAGAAAACTTTTGAAAGCACAGTGACTCCTTTTGGGCTGGGGAAGGAGGAGGACACGTTGAATTGAGTTGGCTTTCTATCAAGTCATCCTTCCAAGATGATATGATCTCAAAGCCTGGGCTCAGGAAAATAGGGGTAGAACTTCTGCTGCCAGCCAGCAGTTGCACTGTATGAAGTGAAACTGCACCATTAGAAGGCAAAAGTCACTTCTGGGCATCTTACCTGTGAACTGCCCTTAGAGAAGAGGAGTGAGGCCAGGGACCTACTGGAATAAAAGAACTTAGAGAGGTGGTGTCTGAGCAGAGGGCGAGTTCAGTCAGCGTAGCTGCAGAGTTTGATCCACAGCTCTCTGAAGTCAAATGTTTTAGTTTACGTCAATGGCCTTTGATTAGGCCCAGAGAGAGCTGCAAGATCCCAGGGCTGCCAGGCTTGGTTACAGTCATCGATACTACAAATCCCTGAGGGAGTTTCTTTACTAAACTCTAGGCCTTTTTGCTGCAGGACACTGAGGCCATGATCCTGAGCAAATCTAGTCCCACTGGCTCCAAAGGCTGTAAATTCTTTTGGTCATCTTGCAGCACACAGATACCCTGGTAATACAAGCATTAGAAAGGATGAAAGAGCCAGTCCTTAGCGAAACAGTGCTGCTCCCTTAGCCAAAAATAAGGCTTCCTCTGAAAGTGGGGTGTTAGGAAGGCCTCAGCCTGCTGTGCACCAGTTGCAGGAGCTCACGCAGAGGCACAGCCAGAGGCAGCCCAGATTTGGCCAGGCTGCTTTCCCTATTGAAAAGGAAGCAGGACCCTGAGGCTGCCTGAGGGGAAGCCTTCAGGTAGTCAGATGAGTCATTTTGCACCACTGAGCCCAGCAAGTGGCTGACTAACTTCAGAGGCTAAACCAGTTTGTTTCATTTTTGTAGAATCCTGTGAGAAACTGCCTGATTTCTTTAGTTTCTAAGCCTTTCTACAAGGGACAAGCTCAGATGGAAATCTGTTCTCTTAGAAAACACAAGTTACAACCCTCTCTGCTGTGAGGGCTGATCATAATTTTATTGTATACTTCGGAAATCCTCATAGCCAGATTAACCTTAAAGCTCCCTCTCTTGCTTTCTCAAAGCCCAAATTTTTATTACTTGACTGCTGTTGTTGTTGTTTTAAAATTATTTATCTTTATTTTTTATTTATTTTGGTTGCTGTTGTTGTTAATTTTGTTTGTTTGTTTGTTTTAAATAAATTTCACCAACAAATATTTGCAGGATGAGTGGAAAATAAATCAACACTACCAGAAAACCAACAACTTGATTATTTCCCTGCTTCTGCAAAAAAGCCCATAAAAGCTCAATTGTCCTCTTAGGACCCCTTGGAAATCTTAACAAAAGTCTCTAAAAAGAAACTAAATGAAAGACCAGGGAGTTAGCAGCAGGGCAGATCTATCACGGACAAATCAGATAAAACCCTCTTTCCTTCTGACCATAGCAGGTCTTAATTCTGATCCCCTTACTCTTACTGAATAATAATTCACACCATAACTAGCCCCACTGGAGTCACTAAAATCACTCAGAGTAAGCCATAAGCCTATTTGACAAATATCATTCTGATACACTAAGGTCAAAAATCCTAAAAGCTAATTCAAGTATTATTTTTGTAATTATGTTGCCTCAGAAAAGGGTTCTGTTCTTTGTTGTTGTTGTTGAGGCAGTTTATTATCTTCCAAAGAAGATAGAAGGTTTGTGATTTGTTTTCTCTACTTTGTTTTTCATCTTAATACAAGATCCAGCTAGGCAATTAATGTAGAAATACAATGTAGAAAATGCAATGAATATACAAAGGCATATGAAGAACTGGCACCTTTTTGACCAAGATATTAAAGCAGTAAAACCTGAGGCTGAGTACAAACTTCTGTTTGAAAAGTACGTCAGCAAGCAATGTAATAGGACACAATCATAGCCATTAATCCAGGCTGAGCACCTTTATTTGGCCTACCTAGTGATCAGCCTGATGCAAAGCCCTCACTTTACTGTGTCTGTGTTTCTTCACTCACTCATATATACATGAAAGCAACACTGTTAAGAACAAGACTTGCTGCGTTGCCGCAGGAGTGTATACTGCAGGTATTTTTGTTCATTTGTAAGCTGATCTCTTCTATGTGTCTTTCTCTGCGAGTTGGGGGAGGGCTTACCCATGTTTCTAATCACATGAAAGGGAGCCACTGGAATGTATCAAAAGACTATCAATCAAGCAAGCAAATTTTTCTGTATTTCAGCCTAGCGAGACTGGACACCAGCATAAGTGGAAGCACTCCAGGAACTAAGAAAGCACTTTTGCTCTTGCTTAAAATACCAAATTCTTGTGAGCGAGTTCAGCACAGAGACGTGACACCTGAGGAAGTCCTGGAGGTGCCAGCAGTGAAGCTTTCCAGTTAATACCATTGCACAACACACTCTGGTGGCACCGCCAAACTCCGCCTCCAGCAGGAAACCTGGCAACAAGGCACTCAACCTGTTGAACAAAAACGACAAGCTTTGCACCCTGTGAGCGATTTGCCAACAACTGGTAGCCTGCAGGCTGGATACTGTTACCTAGTTATTAATGAATGCTGCTGATTAACCTTTTGAAAGTACTTTGTTCACCACACCTACTGGTGGGAACCTGCAGCAGTAATGCTCAAGGGAGATTGCTGACAGAGGAGCAACATTAGGGCACCTCAAGAAATGACAATGACTTTAAGAGTTGGATACAAATCAGGACAGTTCTTCCTGAGACCTTTGGGAAGCAGGAGGGGTGGAAGATAAGGTTTTTAAAAAAGCTTTTTAAAAGTCTTTAGCATACAGGCTTCACTGTAACCTATGCTGTATGTCAAGTTTACTGTGTTTGATTAAAAACAAATCAAAATTTTGTTCAGAAAGCTTCCTACTATGCCCCTGCAGAAAATTTGGTAGAGACTGTGACACTCCCCTAAACTATTCTTGTCTAAATTTGAAGCCGTAAACTCCTCAAAGTTATCTATTGCAGAAAGCTAGAGGATGGTGTCTAAAGCACTCAAAAGTTATGTGCCAGGCTCCTAAGAATCATGAGACTACTTTAAACCTCTGTCAGGAAAAAAACCTTTGTATTAATATTTCTTTTGTCTTTTCTGGTCATACCTCCTAATCATTTTTGAGCTTGCTTTTCTTTAGAAGATATAAAATAAACAAGAAGTCAAGACTCAGTGAAAAGATCATGAAATAACATGAATCTAGGGGCAAGAACATTAAGAAACAGAACGTTCTGAAATACTACCAAGTTTGCACTAAAATACTGAGAGTTGATAACTGCAACAAAAGTGCAGGGAATAAGCAAATACAAAGGAATTGCTTTAATCTTAATCATGGACAGAAATGAAGGAAGAAAAACAAAATTTGAAAGAAAGCAGAAAAAAGAAAAATATTGAAGAGATTTCCACAAAAAGCATATTATACAGAGGGAAAATAAAATTCAATAAAAAAAAAATCCAAACCAGAACAGAACAGCCTCACTTTATTACCACAGAAAGATTGCCTATGCATATCTTCATTTGGGGATCTGCAAAAGAGTACTTTAAAGATTGTGTAAGTATGAAAAAAATATTTTTAAGCTACAATCACAAGAAAATTTAAAAAAAAAAAAAGAGATTTCTTGCCTAAATTCTTCTTTAGGTTGAGATTTCACACAACAGTTGAGCCAGTTTGACAGCTTGCTGCTGTTGATTGGGGAAGCAGCCTCACTCTCCTGCTTTGTTCACAGCCATGTGGTCTTAATTCTTCCCTTGTGCTGAAACTAGTGCTTGTGTGAAAGTCCAGTAAATAAATATTGAAGTCTCTAAATTAAAAGAAAAATAATGATTTTTTCCCCTTCTCTAGATATTTTCCTTTGTTTTTAAACACATGTTGAGAAGTAGGTAAGATTACTTAACAGTCCTATGAAATCTCACCCTTAAATTATTCCTGGAACTGTGGAGAACGGACACATTCACATTTTGTGCCTGTTCTGCTCATTCTATTATTATCCAATTCATTACATGCAAATGATAAATACAGTGCCATTCTCCTAATTTAAGTTATGCAAAGGGGTAGGTTATATGCCCTATGCTAACTGCAAAAAAAGCAGGACATGAAAAACTAAAGCTGAGTTTTCCTCTGATTTCCACACTGTGGAAACAGATTGATGCTATACTGAGTACTGATGAAGGCAAGCTATCAGGCATCAGCTAGACTGAAGATCAAGAACAAAAAATTACAAATAATTGCCATATTTTCCCTTCACTTACACTTACGCAACCTGGTTGACATTTACTGCTTCAGCTTCTTCTAACAGTAGAATTTGGCTGGGTTTTTTTTTGTTTGTTTGTTTGTTTGGTTGGGTTTTTGGGTGTTTTTTTTTTTTTTGTTCACTGTGGGACTATAATGTTTTAAATAAAGGATATTTTGGTTCTCTTCTGTTTGTGGGAGGGATAGATTTCTTTTGAATGTTCTTATATAGATTTCTTTTGAATGTTCTTATAACAGGATGGACAAAATCTGTGCTTGTGCTATAGGCCACAGACCACAAAACAATGCCCATTACTTTGCATTAGCCAAAGATTTTTCTTTGGGCATCGTCATCACCAGATTGAAAAAAAGTTTAACCCTGACTCTTATAAGAGTAGTCTCATCTCACAGTATCACAGTATCACAGTATAGCAAGGTTGGAAGAGACCTCAAAGATCATCAAGTCCAACCCACTACCACAGACCGTTTTTATTTACCATGGCACCAAGTGCCACGTCCAAACGTGCCTTGAACACCTCCAGGGACGGTGACTCCA